>VWZY01008476.1:1153-26736 GCA_013399075.1 Chloroceryle aenea | reverse complement strand
GGGGAACTTATCAATGCTTATAAATACTTACATAGTTTTTTTATTTATATAGGGTGAGTGCAGGAGAATAGAGCCCAGTGGTAAGATGAGGCAACAGGCACAAACTTGAACAAANGCAGGCCAGTCAGCCTTACCTCATGATGATGGAACAGCTTTTCTGGGCGTCATCTCAAAGCATATGAAGTAAAAATGGTTATCAGAAGTAGTCAGCAAGGATTTGTGAAGGGAAAGTCATGACTGCCTAATCTGATAGACTTCTATCATGTCATGGCTGGATGAGGGGAGGGCAGGAGATGTTGGCTACATTGACTTCAGCAAGACTTTCAACACCATCTCCCACAGCCTCCTCATAGCCAAGCTTAGGAAGTGTGGGTTAAATGAGTGGGCAGTGAGCCAGACTGAGAACTGGCTGAGTGACATAACTCAGAGTTTTGTGATCAGTGGTGGAGGGTCAAGTTGGTGCCTGTAACCAGTGGTGTTCCCCAGGGGTCAGTACTGGGTCCAGTCTGATTTAATGTATTCATCAATGCCCTAGGTGAGGGGGCAGAATGGAACCTCAGCAAGTTTGCTGATGCCACAAAACTGGGAGGAGTGGCTGACACACCAGAGCTGTGCTGCCAACCAGAGAAACCTGGATGGGCTGGAGACTNTTGGAGAAGACTGAAGGGGGAACTTATCAATGCTTATAAATACTTACATAGTTTTTTTATTTATATAGGGTGAGTGCAGGAGAATAGAGCCCAGTGGTAAGATGAGGCAACAGGCACAAACTTGAACAAAGAAAGTTCCGTCTAAACATGAGGAGGAACTTCTTTACTTTGAGGGTGGAAGAACACTGCAATGGGCAGTGGAGAGAGGTGGTGGAGTGTCCATCTCTGGAGACATTCAAAACCCACCATGACATGACCCTGTGCAATCTGCTCTAGGTGAACCTGCATTGGCAGGGGGGGTGGACTGATGTTCCTTCCAACCCTTATCATTCTGTGATTATGTAATTCTGTGATTTTCAAAACAAGCTACATTTTTCTACACATACCAATATATGCAGACAGCACTCATGCAGGAGCTGAATAATGCATCCCATGAATGACTACTGAATTACATTTTTAATATCTTAAAACATATCATTTTCATCTGAGGTTCACTTGCAGGGAGCAGGAACACAGGAAGCTCACAGCAGTGGCACATGGCAGTATATAAAAGGAGGAGCAGCATGGGAATGGTGACAATGGGTGGGTATGACTTCAAGAGAGGAAAGATGCACAAAGTGGCAGCAACGGACAATGAGCAGGGAAACGAAGAAGCCAGGTAATAAATGATCAGCAGAGGACAGATATGCAACAGCAGATGAGACACTCATGTGTCATGAGTGTGACAGGCAGGGGTTTGTTATGATGTGCATTAGGTATGCGTGTGCATATGCAACTTAGCAGTGGCTCACAGTGAACTGTCCTGACAATTCATCACACTGTGATGACAGTGTGACCGAAGAGAGGGTAAAATAGAGGAACTCAGAAAAAGGAAAGCAGACAGGGTGAAGCAGAAGGGGCAGTTGGATTACTGCATAAAAGTTGAGGGGTGAGAGGTATATCTGGAAAGTTAATGGCAGCTGAGGTTATGGCATGGAACACGGCAGCATGTGTCTATGAAGGGCCAGTGAAGTGCTTTGTTTTGCCCTGGAAGAGGTCTGGGTCTAAGTATACCCTCTTTCTGAAGTTCTTTGAAAAAAAAGCCAGCCTCAACAGAGCCGGACTTCTTGTCCATCTGCTTGTGGCATGCCATGTCTCTTACTTTCTTTACAACAGGAAAAATATAAAGTTCTCTTAGAAACCTGGGTCCCCCTCTCTTGACAACCTGTCTGCTACAGCACCAGAGCTGCCTTCTAAAGAAAGCACATGGAGAGACCACTTCGTTGCTTGAAGCTGACTCTCTGATGAAAATGATGATTTTTTTTTTTCTTCAACCAAAAAATAGATATAAAAGAGTACTTACTGGTAACCCATTTTTACCAGGAATGCCCTGTAATAAAACATCTTTGTTAGAAAGGTAAATGAAACAAAGAAGAAAAAGAAAAGCAATTAACTATAACTTGATGTGCGTCCTGGGTTCTGCTAGGGCAGGGTTAATGGTCACAAGTAGCTGGGAGGGGCGACAGGCAGGATAAACCACTGGACCAGCCAATAGGATAATTGATACCATACTGACATCATGGATGCTCTATAAGGGCAGGGCTGGTCTGGGGAAGGGGTGTGTGATTTCAGCTGTGCAGCTGGATCAGGGAAAGCATCACCCCTGGAGCCCGTAGAACCTTGTGGTTTATATCACTTGTTTTGTATATTATTTCTTTAGTATTTTCATTACTGTAATTTCTTCTCTCTTTGTGTTGTTCTATTATACTGTCCTTATCTGAACCCATGGGGTTTCACCTTTATCTCCTGATTCTCCTTCCCATCCCATCAGGGGTGTTGGGGAGCATTGGGCTGTGTGGAGTTTAGTTGCCAGCTGAGGTTAAAAGAAGACAATGTGTCTTGCAGTGACAAAATAACAAACCAGAATGGTAACAAATCCTATGTCACAGTGCGAACCACTTTCTACCACTGTTTAGTTGGTTTCCATCTTGTGCTAATGGTTCAGAAGGTTGTGAAGTGTGAAACAGTCTGGATGTTCAGAGGCCTCTGAAGGAGGCATGTGAATTCTGAAGTCCAGCGTCTCTGAACATACTAAAACATGACCGCTGGGAGAGTGGTGCCTCGCTGCAAAGGCTTCCTGAAGAGGTTGTGGAATTACTGTCTAAGCATGCTAGTGTGTTGCCATGTCAGTCATTTGCCTTGTGCTTTCTGATGGTTGTCTCTCATCAGGCCCTTGTGTTGCCATTGGCACATGTGCAGAGTGGATATGACACTCCTGAGTTGATTAGGTGGGGCTAAAGACCCATCTTGTAGAAGAATAGCTGCTGACAGCATGTGAGGCTGTTGAGTTTCAGTCCTTTGTGCATGTGTGATGAATGCCTACTGCCCTAGCCATGCATTCTTTCAATAGACAGAAAATACTCACAGGCTGACCATGCTGTCCAAGTTTCCCTGGAGGTCCGGGAGGTCCTTGATTTTTTTTCTGCATATCTTCTACTTCTGGCCTTCCTGGAGATCCTCTGGATGCATTCTCTCCTTCCTGACCTTTCTGACTCTGAAAGTGTCAGGAATTAAATTGTGAAATAATTAGTAATAGTTAATAAGTAATTAAAATGAAATATGAAAAGTATGTTGCGTTACTTTTCCCATTTTTCTATTCCCCTACCTCTATTAATGCAAGTAGAAATAAATTTCTCACAGATGGAAACATGAGAGCTGGTTACCTAAATGCAAATGATCATGGTCTAATTTCAGATCTGCACAATCTAAACCAATAATGTATATCTGAAAAATATGAGTTTCACAAATTCTGTCTGTCTGGGGAAAAAAACATGAAAGTTCAGAAGAGATGTTTAGGAATGCTTTGGCCAACCCCTGAGATCTACAGCTCTAACAGAAGAGGGTTACATATTTAGCTTGGTTTGTAAGGAAAGGAACTAAAGATGAAATGAGGAAATTTATAGGAAAGAGTAAAAATGGACAGCAAGCAAGAGCAAAAAAATGCTAAGAATGAGTATTTGGTCAAAAGAAAGTAAAAGTAATAAAAAGAATAATTTAAATACACTGGGAACAAAATAAACCTTTTTGGTGGTGAAGCTTGGGAATGAATACATATTTAATTTAAAATCCAGTATACTGGATGGAACATTTAAGTAATTTTTTTTAATCACATTTTGAAGCAAGCACTAGAATATACTCAGATTTTATAGCAGTGATGAAACATTTTGTGTTCCATTACTAGTTAATGAAACTAGGTTAGATGCAATATAGTAACTACCCAAGCTTTTTAAAGTTAGCAGTATGACAGCTTTCAGCAAAGGAGATGATTTTTTTTAATGATCATTCTGTGTCTTGTCGCCAAGAAAGTTCCCAAAGACCAGAGACTTTTTCATCTGGTATCATTAGAATTTTTTTTCCCATCTGAAAAAGTGTTAGGAGAGAACCTACTTAACCAAACCCTGTGTAAGATCATAACCAGGGTAAGGTAACAGGATTGTTGATACAGGTTGTTAGAGTGCTGAAGGAGGTGGAGGGTGCTGTGCCAAGACCCATTTGATTATCTACCAAAGGTATGGGAGTCTGGGGAGGTCCCTGCAGGCTAGAAACTAGCTGGTATTATTCCAATGAACAAAAAAGGGCAGGAAATAAGACCCAGGGAACTACAGACTTGTTAGTCTAAGCCAGATCCTGGGAAAATTATGGACAAGATTATACTCAGTATTATTGGAAGGTATACAAAGAAGAATGCAATCATCAGGCACACCCAGCATGAGGTCACAAAGGGAAAGTCATAGAACTGTAGAATCATAGAATCATCTAGGTTGAAAAAGGCTTTTTAAGATATATTTAAATAATTTGGTATCCTTCTATGGTAAGGTCACTTAACCATCTGCTGAAGGGAAGGCGATGGGTGTAGTACTTCAGGGTTTACTAAAGCAGTGAACAGGGCTACATCTGGCCAGTGACCAGTTACCAGTGGTGTTCCTTAGGGTTCAGTTCTACAGCCAGTGCTGTTCGATATATTTATCAATGATCTGGAGACAGGTGTTGAATGCACTATTAGCAAGTTCGCTGATGATACCAAACAGATGTGCTGTGGGCTCTCTTGGTGGACAAGAGGTATGCAGAGGATCTATATTGTATCACTGAGCTATCATTAATGGGATGAAATTGAACAAGTTGAAATGTCATATTCTGTACCTGAGAACAAGTCTAAATTGGGAGAGGAGTGGCTGGAGAGCAGCCCTGCAGAAAAGGATCTGGGGTGCTTGTTGGCAGCAGGGTCTGTAGGAGTCAGCAGTGTGCCCTGGCAGCCGAGAGGGCAAAGCACATCTGAGGTGCATCAAACACCAGCCAGTCAAGAGGTGATTATCTTGCTGTAATCAGTATTGGTGCAGCCCTAGGAACAGGATTGCTAGAGAGGTGGTCAATATCCCAAGCCTGTCAGTGTTTAGGAGGCATTTGGACATGCTTAATAACATGCTTTAACTTGGTCAGCCTCAAATGGGTCAGGCATTTGGACTAGATGATTATTGTAGGTCCCTTCTATTTTCTGTTCTATTATTCTATTCTCTTCTATTCTAGTCTATTCTATTCATTTCCATTGCATTCCATTCCTTCTTTTATTATTAACTACTTAAATCAAGACTGGATTTTCATTTAAGAAAAAATAGCCCCAAACTGAAAAGAGAAGAATTAAAAAACAAAGAAAAAAGACTGTGAGAACAGTAGTTCATCCTGACATTAAAACTGCAGCTTTTAAAAGATGTGAATTCATGCATGAACATGTTAGAGGAATCATATTTGGAAGTCCCCCTCAAATATTAAAGCCTCTTGTATGTAAGCTCCAGTTGATGATCCTTAATCTGATGTTTCTCCATTTGTTCCAATTTGCCAAGATATACCCAGAAATACTAGAAAATTCTGTAAGAATCAACTGTAAACTTAAGAATAAACATTCTGTCATTCTTAATTCTCTGTGTTTTCTGGAAAATGGGTGTAGTCATAACTGACTGCAGTTTCAAACAATACGAAGAATGCTTTTGGCCTTGGAGTCACAAAGGCAAGAGGAAGGAAAGGTCTTTGCTTTCTGCTTAGAAAAGTCTGTGGTGACTGTTTGATCAGGAATGTTAACTAATGAAGATGTACTGCTAGCAGTTTATTTTGAAAAACGCCAACAAGTAGGGCAAGTATTTGAGTAGCTGGAGCCCCCTTACTCACAAGATTCCAAATGAGGGGCATACGTATTTTTAATTTGCAGAGTCATACATAATCCAGGTTGCACATTACCTTGCAAATGCAAAGCCCAATATCTCACCAGAGATACTGGGAATTTGCTACCCTGATTTGGGCTTTCTAGTGCGAGCAGTTGTGTAGGCTGGAGTACTTTGTATTTAGGAGTTAAGAGGGCTGCAGTTTTCCTTATAACTGTGTGATGTTCAAAGTAGAGATAGGCTACAGCCTTGCATTTTCTCTTAATTTCCTTGTCTAGGAGCCAGGTCTGCAAGAGAGCAGCCAAAAGGAGTATCTAACTTTATAAGGGATTTGACAAAAAGTGATTTCGAAAATGTAACTAGGCTCAGCGCTTTGCATCTACTTTATAGTTGTACCTGATCCTGGCAAAATTAATTTGCCAATTAAATTACAGCCCATCTTTGCCAGAATTTCCTCTGTTCAGTACTGTACAACTCACTCAGTGGTGGCACACACACTTTCTAGAATCTCTTTCCATCAGGAGGCATCCTGAAAAGGAATTCCTGCTTGGACGCTTACTACAATCCAGCCTGACCAGGGGAAGGCATCTCTGACAGTTGAAAGATGTCCAGATACTGCCTCTTATAGAGTGCTTCTGAAAAATATGCTGTCATCCTCAAGAGAAGCTAGGCATGGCTGGAAACATCATTTATTCATGTGACTGTTCTAGCACAGACATGAGGAGTAAAAGAACCCCAAACAACTTCACTGACTTGCCTCAACTTTGGTCATTATAAGGCCATCTTGGAGTGCTAGGTCTTAATATTTTATTAGTCACAGCATCTTTTTTATTGTGAATGCCAGGAAAGCTGCTGGTTGCTTTTTTAATGGATTTTTCATCTCTGGCTGTTAACGTATGCAGCTGTCAGGAGGCATCATACACTGCTTTAACTGAATGTTTCTGGTTAGTCTGTGGGCAGCTAAGGAAACCAGAAACTCCTCCAGAGTTTAAGTGTGTTTTAGTGTTAGTATTCTGTGCAGACCACCCAATAATGAAGGACTGTGGTAATGAAGTGGTTCTTTGCACTTTGTACTTCACACAGAATCACTTGGTGAGCACTCAAAAGGTACTCAATTTAAAATCTAAGTCACACTTCTGAGAAGAAGCAGGACTTTCACTTGCAAGGCAGTTGCTGTAAGACCAAGATGTCTGCTTTTAGGGAATAATAGGGTTTTTTTGGTGAGGATTTACATTGTTTATCTTGTTTCTCACTTTCTTGAATACAAAACTGAAAGAACAAATTTGATTTGTTAGTCAAAAATCTCAAGCCTGTCTCAGTGCTTATAGATCCAAATTTCAACATAGTGTCAGTGTTTTTCAGTATGATGTCACAGAAATGCATTCAAGAATATTAGAAGTAACTTCTGTTTTTTCATTCTGCTAAAATGGAATAAATAAAGGTACCACCTTAGAAAAGCACCTAAAATTCTTATGTTTTTCTGCTTCTGGGACAAAAAGGCAAAGCATATGTTAAACCCACTGTACAGACCTCCTCTCTGCTTACTCCTGGCAAAACACTAGCGCCAGAGCCATCTTCTTCTCTTAAGATTTTCTGTGTGACAGTGGTAGACTCATTGTTGCCTTGTCCAGTTTCCATGACAGCTGAACCTAAATAAAATAATCACTTATTAATGAAAGACAGAGTAAAATAAAACCCGCTCAGAAGTATTTATCAGAGCAGAGATGATGCAAGTTATTAAGAAATTATTTAGATTATGACCAAAATACACTCCAATAATTAATATTAATCACTTTATAACTTGGAAAATTTTAGAAGGAAAGAAAAAAAAAAGAGAAAAGTGATAATAGAATTATAAAACAAATGTTTTTTTAATGACAAAAAAGCCTCAAGCTCTGTCCAGTGGTTGCATGTTTTTCATCTGTATATCAAAAAAACCCAACTAACTGGTGCTATATGAAGTATGCTTGAAATGTAAATAGGAACATTGCCTTTGGTCTTATTAAGATAACTAGTTTTTCATTTTCTAGGAGTGCACTGAAATTGTCTTACTAGTGGAGGATTCCTTGGTGCATTGTTCTCTACTCCCATTACTTTGCTGCCAGAACACCCCATTGGTGCACTAGTCAGGCTCACATCCTTTACAGGAAAAATATGTAGGATATTCAGTTTCTGGATATAAATACGTAGGATATTCAGTTTATTCAGTGATGGTGTTCAGTTTTACATGAAAAGCTGTGCTTCATTACAATAGGAGGTCATTGTATTGGGTCTGACTGAGCTGGGGTTAATTTCCCCCCAGCAGCCCTCCCAGTGCTGTGCCTGGCACTGGGAGCTGGAGAGGTGCTGCTCACACCCCGCGCTGTGGCTGCTGCTGAGCGGGGCTGGTTTCCAGCATCCCCCCCACTGGGACAGGGGGATGAGACCTTGGAGGGGACATGACTGGGAGAGCTGACCCAAGCTGACCAAAGGGATATTCCAGACCATGTGATGGCAGCTCAACAATATAAAGCTAGAAAAAGGGGTGGGGTGGGGGCGGCATTGGCTTGTCCCCAGAGCAACCACCACGGTTTGCAGCCCTGCTTCCCAGAGAGGGGCCAGCCAGCACCTGCTGAGGAAGGGAGAGAATAAATCTTGTTTTCTTTTTCTGCTGCACGTG
Organism: Chloroceryle aenea; assembly: GCA_013399075.1. Taxonomy (NCBI): domain Eukaryota; kingdom Metazoa; phylum Chordata; class Aves; order Coraciiformes; family Cerylidae; genus Chloroceryle; species Chloroceryle aenea. The sequence continues at coordinate 18,235 of VWZY01008476.1, read as the reverse complement.
GCCTTGCTTTTTTTTTCATTTAACTGCCTTTATCTTAACCCACTAGTTTCATCTGATTCTCTTCCCTCTGGTCCATCTGAGAGGAAGAGGAGTGGGAGAGATAGAGAGGCTTGTTAGGCACCTGGCATGCAGCCAAGGACAAACCACCACTGTTGTAAAATTAAACACTCATCTTAAACTCCTTGTAAAGGCACTACGTGGCTTTAGAGCCAGTAGCACTATTTGCAGAGATACATTTCAAGAAGTGACATGTCTCACTGGCCTGAGCAGAACAAAGAGGCTTTTTCTTCCTTCATTCCCTTTGCCTAACACTTGCAGTTTACTGGAGTGTTGTAGGGTACCACAGCATCATCTCCTCAGGTTAGCTTCTTCATTTTATCCCTTCTTTGTTTTGTTTTTATTTTTTTAATAATCATAGTTCTGTGACTGAAGCTTCCACACTATAGATTGTTATCTGTTCTCTGCATATTTAACAATGACTGAGATAAACACCTACATGGAGTGAAAAGTGAGAGTTGTGTGGCTGTGTTGCTACCACTTACCTTTGCTGCTATTAACGAATTGCGGTCTCACAGACTGCAATTTCAGACCCCAAGTGTTTGATCTGTCAATTCCTTTCTAATACACAGGATGTGCAAAACAATAGGATTTTCCATTCCTGGCAGCACCCAAAATATGTCAATGGGTTTTCAAACATGGGAAATAACAGTCTTGGATCTAGAGAACATAAATTACCCTACCCCCAAAAAAAAGCCCAACAACTGACAACTCAAAAACAACAAACCAAACAAACAAAAAAAAAAGAGGCAGTGCCTTGTTCTTTAAGATTAGCTTCTTCAGAGATTTCTTCTGGTCTGTGGTTGCCAGAAAAATCATTTCCTTCCAAAGAAGACAATATAGTTGGGGGGGCTTCCACTGGCTCAGGCAGCATATCTTCAGGCTAAAAAGAAAATATAAAATCCCAAAGAACCATTTAGAGAAAAGACTTATGACATATTTTAAAGCGTTCGTCAGTACATTACCTTCCTCAAAATGTACTAATCAGAATTACCACATTTATGAAACAAAACTGAAATCCATATCCTTCCCACTTAATATCTTGCCAATATCCATCCATACCCTTATGCTGCCCTTAGAAACATTATCATTGCTGTCATAAAACCTGAAATTTATTAATGGCAAATATATACACCTTCTTTCATTTACAAGGTTTTAATTTATTTCACCTTCTATTTCATTTCTCCTCTTTACAGTACACATCTAGTTTCATCCTATCTGCAGATGTCACACTCATCTGGCTGAGCTCTTGACACAAACTGGCACGATACCTTTGAGCTCCACTCCTCCAAAACAAGTGACATACACTTTTGACAAACCCATAGAGAGGAAGAAAACCACAAGGAACATAAAGTTCTCACTGAATGTCTAAGAGCCTAGAGCTGGCTGGTATCCACCCTTCTCCATTCTGCCTGTAGGTGGGCAAGAGGTGGCCTGGTATCAGCTGCATGCAGGAATGTAAAAACTGCACTCTTTACAGGACTCAGAGGCCTGGAGAAGTGCTGTCCCAGTGTAGTGAGAAGATTACTTCATGCAAACCTGCATTCACAATTTAAATAAAATTTAAAAGTGCTTATGTTGCCATGATAACTTTGGTGAGGATTAATGGGCCAAACATCCTCCTCTTGAATCAGGTTAAGATGTGCAAATTGGCCTAATAGGGCTTGCTGAAATAGTGCCTGAGTTGTCAGGGAGAAGAGATGTAACATCATTGGTATGATTTTTATCCCACTGGTTCTGTATCCTTATCATTGAAGAAGAGTTTCAAGATACTTCTTGCTATTAAGAATCATACTGAAAACTGGCTTTAGGGCTCAAATTGAAGGGGAAAGGAAATCTTTTCCACAGTGGACCAGATGTGATCCCCACTATAGCTGACCAGGTAAATCCTGCCTGACCAACCTTTTGTGATAAAATGACTGGATTTGTGGATAAGGAGAAGCAGTGGATGTCAATCACCTTGATCTTAGCGAGGTTTCAACACTGTCTCCCACGGTATTCTTGTGTCCAAGCAAGGACATTACATTCTGTGTAGGAGAGCAACAAGATGGCTAAAAATAGTTGGATAACTGAGCTCAGAGCATAGTGTTTAATGGGGCATGCTAACGGGTCCATCATGGGATCTATTCTGTTTAAAATCTTTACCAGTGACCTGAGGAGGCAGAAGGGTGCTTGCTCAAAGTTTGCAGATCATGCTGAAGTGGGACTTGGATATTTATCTGAGTCTCATTTAATATCTCTGAAGCATAAATCCATTAAACTCCACAGGCAGTCACTCTGGAAGGCACACAAATCCCATGAGTCATTTGCATTTAGAGACTTCTAATTTCTTGGTAGAATTAAACATTTTGCTGAAGGAGATGACATATTTATTGACATGCTCATATGGCCTTTAGAATCCCTCAGGCATTTAAAAAAAAATGTGTGTGATCCAAGGAAACACTTTCACACAAAGTTCTTGCATTTTGAAGAAAATAGTAATTTACTGGCCTTTCAGGCTTATGACTAGTTGGCTCAAAAACTTCATCATCATCCAGTCTGTGACTGGCTCATACAAAGAGTTCCTGTAGTACTAACTGGGACTGCAAAGACGTGAGATTGTTTCTACACAGTCCATGAAATTGACAATCTACCACCAAAAAACTGCCTGTAGAACTAAAATGAGCTTTGCAGAGGCTTCTTTCTTTATTGTTTACTAAGGGTGATAATCTGCCATATATACATATTGGCTTTATTAACAATGTGGTGCAGGGCTTCAGAGAAAATTATTTGTGTACTTAAGGTCTGGTCAGATTTGACAAATAATCTTATAATCCTTTAAGAAGAAAATCAAAATAAAATCAAAACAGACAATAATCTTGAGAGAAATTAAATTAAAGTGAAAGTATTACAGCTGAATGGAATAATAGTTGGAAAAGGTATCCTCTTCATTTATGGCAACCACAACTTCAGCATTACCAAATAATAAATTGTATTTTTTAATGCTTCTTCTGTGATATTTTTCCTTCTGGGCATTGATTATAGCTTAATTATGGAATTCAGGTTAACTGTACACAACTTCTACGTCTTCTGAAGAACATGTGACATTGCTGTATTATCTTGACATTGTCAGATCTTGAAATAACAGTTTGGCACCCAAGACTGATCTCATACGGTTGTAAAATCAAAGGAAAATGTCACACCCTTGCTCCCTGGCAGTGGTATGTAGTGATGAACAAAAGGTATGATTTTAGTTTCATGAAAATCATAGATATGCTACTAAATTTTTAGCAATGTAACAATAACACTTGCTTATTAAAACAGAAATTTTCTACCTTTTGTACTCTTCAACACTGAATAATATGCTGAAATTATGCTGAGAAACAATATCCTTGTATGCTGCTTTTGGCTGGCATAGAGTTTATTTTCTTTATACTAACTAGCATGGGGCTATATTTTGGAATTGTGCTGGCAACAGTGTTGGTAATTTAGGGATATTTTAGCTAATGCTGAGTGGTACTTACACAGAGTTAAATCCTTTTCTGTTTCTCATCTTTTTAAATCATCATTTTTTAAAAAAAGCAAGATATTCAAGGGTGAAAAACTCAGCTGAGGTCCACTAAGCACAAACAATGCTTGGCTCAAGCATTTCCTGGGGTGTAAACTGTTGCAGAGTAAAAGAATATTTGCGGTGTTATATTTATATTCCTGATCTGTTATTCTGTATTATCTGTACATATTCTTCCCAAGGTAATGGTTGTTAATTGTTGTTAACTATACCAGATTTTTGCTCTGTCATTCTTATGGGTGGATGAATATTGTTCTCACAGGTGGTTTTTGGGAGTTTCCATATATGAAAGACAAGTGACAAAATCCAGATGTTACTATCAAAAAAAGTAGTAATACACCAGAAATGCAAAGCAAATAAATCAAATAAGTTTACCCTTATGGGAAGATGAGAAGGTCGAAGGGCTTCTTGTGTCTCAGAAATAAAATCATGTTCTTGAATGCTGTCATTGCCACTGATGTCTCCTGAAACCTGTGCAAAACCCAATCATGACAGCAAATTCATAAAAGTCAGGGGAAAAAAAAGTATGATCTCCAAGGAATTGGCTACTTGAATGTATATTTTATTTTTCTTTTAGTTGGTGAAGCCACGGTGTCATTATGCTGTTAACTCATTTCAGTTCTTAGAGTAATTAATGAAAATGACCCTTCAGAAAAACACCTCATTTAATCTTATGAAAAATTTCTAATGGCAAATGCCTTTGAAATCTCCGGGACACTGAGGGTAGATAAAGAAGTCTTTATAAGAATACTTACATAAGGATCATCATCTTCACAATGGTCTTCAGTAGCCCTTGGGTCAGATTTGATTGTCAGATGTTGAATTGAGCCCTGCATGAAACAACAGAAACAGTTCAAGGAAGTAATATTTCAAGTAGCATGTGTAAAGTGGAGGGTGCAGGGGCAGGAATTAAATCAACAATCAGACTTCATTCTGATTTGCTTGGAAAATGTTCTGAAGCATAAAAAATTATGATAACAAACTCAGTTTAAAAATGTAAATATGTTCTTACATTTTCCTTTTGCAAAATATATGAAAAAAAATGGAAGCTTCCAGAATACAATGACTGTCATGTCCCAGTGACAATACAATTGCTACACTGCATTGTTAATACCCCAGTGGAAGAATCTAGTTGTAGATAATGTCCTAGAGTCTGTAAATCACCATCTGCTTTTTCTGGTTAAGAAGTGCATTGCAGCTCCCAAAAGTGGCATGTGAAAACCCTTATAAATGGAGACAAAGGATGGGAAGGAGATACCAATAAATGATGAACTGGGTCAGGGAGAAACCAGCTTAAAACTTTTCAAAGCAAAAAGGAAGAAGATGGATTTCTTGTAATTTTTTTTCTTTTTCCAGAATGACAAATTATATTCCTCAGTCTGAAATGCTGAAGGAGCAGCATAGGGTTAGGGTTTAAACATTTAAGTCTTGTTTTTGAGATTACAGAGTTTTAAAGTGTTTTAAGAAACACATAGGAGACGTTTCCTTGTTAGGAGGTCTCGGAGTTAGGCATGATGCAGACATGGGACAAAAAGATGAATATTCAAATCAAGAGCTGTCTTACCTAACACACATGACCTGCCTCTTCCTGTTTTACTGGCTGTATCTTTTTTTTTCTATGCTTTTGTACTTTTTGTAAAGAAAAGCCTGAAGAAGTTGATAGATTCAGTTTTTATCAGACAGAGAATACTTTCCAGTCCAGTCATTTCTTTTCAAGGAGACAGAACGTTTACACCCCACAACAGTATCTTGACTGTGCTCTGTCTGCTGAGTACTACCACAGACACACAGCATATATCCCCACTACAGGGTACAGAAAGCCTGAATCTCAGTAAGGGAAACTGGAGCAGCTGTTGAGTTGAGAAAAATAGTGTACTTTGCTGTTGCTTAATGCCACAAAAAATGCAAACTCCAAATAAGGAGTAGTTAGGCTTTGTATTAGTCTGCTACATCTGACTGCATCAAGAGAAGTGTGACCAGAGATGATTCTCCCCCTCTGTTCCACTCTCGTGAGACCCCACCTGGAGTCCTGTGTCCAGTTCTGGAGCCCCTATTACAAGAAGGACATGGATGTGCTGGAATGTGTCCAGAGAAGGGGCACAAGGATGATCAGAGGGCTGGAGCACCTCTCCTGTGAGGACAGACTGAGAGAGTTGGGGTTTTCAGTCTGGAGAAGAGAAGGCTCCAGGGGGACCTTATTGTGGCCTTCCAGTCTCTTAAGGGGGCCCACAAGAAAGCTGGGGAGGGACTTTTTAGGCTGTTGGGTAGTGGTAGGACTGGAGGGAATGGATTAAAACTAGACATGGGTTGATTCAGATTGGACATTAGGAAGTATTTCTTCACCATGAGGGTGGTGAGAACTGGAACAGGTTGCCCAGAGAGGTGGTGGAAGCCCAATCCTTGGAAGTTTTAAAGGCCAAGCTGGATGGGGCTCTGAGCAACCTACTCTAGTGAGAGGTGTCCCTGCCCGTTACAGGGGGGTTAGAATGAGATGATCTTTAAGGTCCCTTCCAACCCTGACAATTCTGTGATTCTATGACATTCAGAAGGGAACAGAATCTGAGATTCTGTCTTTAGGAGTCCTCTAATTTCTGTGCCTTCAAAGACCATAGAACTCATGCAGTTGGTGCCTCCTGAATTTGCAGGCAGTGTGACAGAACAGCTTTGTGAACTGAACCAACCTATTTCTCTCAAAACTTAAAATAGGCAAGTAAGATGTTGAACAATATCAGACTAACTAACAGTTCATTGAAAAAGATATGTATGAAAGCAGGCATAAGACTTAAGCAATCTCTTGGAAGTGGTGCTTTGCTTTTGCAGTGTGAGAAAATCACATTTGGAGAACACATTTTTCTCCTCTTGCTCTAATCCATGACTGTAGATGGAAAAGGAAGCAAAATGAAGTACCCTAATGTTTCCCAAGTGTTGCCACTAGTCTATTACTCTGATCAGGAAAGTCTGCCATGGTAGGGATGGTAGGTATGAGGTATTGTAGTCCCTCTCTGGGTCTTGTGCCTGCTGCTGCTTTCCTTCCCTGTTAAAGCTGGTTCACAGAATCTTGACATCATCACTGCTTCAGCTATATTTGATTCCTGTCTGGTTTCTACTATTCTTTACATGCACCACAGCCAGAATTTCCTTTTGCTTCCATAAAATCTTATTATAGTTACATCCTTTTACATCTGGCAACCAGAGCCTTAGACATGTGAATTCCCATTAGCCAGGACAAACCAGCAACTAACATTCGTTCAGAGTCGTTTGCACAATCTGCAGTGAATTGTTTCTGTTTGGGGCAATTCATTTGGGTGAACATAGGGAAGAATTTTTTCATAGTGAGGGTGACAGAGTACTGGAACAGGCTGCCCAGAGAGGTTTTGGTGTCTCCTTCTCTGGAGACATTCAAAGCCTACCTGGATGCCTTACTGTGTGACCTCATCTAGGTGATCCTGCTCTAGCACGGGGGTTGTACTAGGTGATCTTTTGAGATCCCTTCCAACCCCTAATATTTGTGATTCTGTGATTAATATAAACCATTCTTGTCATACAACCAGAGCTTGAGGAGGAATCAACTATTTGGTTTTTCCACTCATAAACAATTGTGTCATATGATGCATGAAGAGATAAAGGCACAAGACTTCGAGTATGTCACAATTAAGAATACTGAAGCAATCACAATATTGTCTGAAATGCATGTACTGAGTATGACATGCAGAAAAGCCTGTTTCAGTGGAAGCGCCTTAGAGTGTAATCCACAGTGCACACCTGTCACCTTATTTACAGATTTATTGGTGATAATCTCAGTAACTGATCATCACAAATGTGTTTTCCAGGTGGGGTACCAAAGTGATCTCATTGTCTTAATTTTTTTTGTTCCTACTTGTTAATCAGGCATCCCCAATACTACAGTCATCCCATCTCTCTAAGGAAGGTAGCACCAGCAGGCAGATTTCCTACACTTACTTGCTTTCCACTGCTTATTTGCTGATAATCATTATATTCCTGTAATTCTAGGTGCTTAGACTAATCAGATAAATGATAAAAGAATGTTATCCTTGTTGCTTATCAGATGGATCTCACAGCCTACCAGTACACCTGAAATTTGGAAAGAGCATATTTTTTCTCTAAAGCAAAGGATCCACTCAGTTTTGTGCTGCTGCTTGTCTAGTTTGGGAAAAGAGATATTAATCTCACAAAGTACTGTACAAGTTTTGAAGTAAAAGAAACATGATAGAAAAAAAGAAAAAAAGACATTTCCATTATTTGATAATAAGTCAATCTTATGTATATTGACAGCTTTCACATTTCCATTAAGAAGCTGAGCATTCCAGTCAGGAAGGATGCTTGCACTCAAGCTGAGAAGGCTTGGGAGCCTTGTAGTAGTGGGTTCAGTCTATTCTAGTTTTCTAAAGCACCTGATAAGCCTCAAGTAATATATAAAGTGTAGAAATATAGCTTTATCTTCCAACTATCTATCTTTGGTGAGATCATTCTCTTCCACATATTGAATGTGAAGTAAGCACACCTAGCTAATAAGAGGTTAAAACACTGTCTTTCTTCTAAGATATTATTCTCAGAAGTTAAACAAATGGATACTCAGAAATCTGCAATTCTTAAAAAAGCCACATAAGTTATGTGATATATTTACTTTAAAATTCTTAGTATTAAAACTGAGCATTGTGATTAATATCTGGGTCATTAATAAACTTCTTAGGTTATAGGTACACCTGCATTTTAAGCCAGAGTTTATATATCTGCACTGCCTGAGCCCTAGCCAGGTATGGAAAATACAAGCTATATAATTTGTGAACTCATTTGGGATGTAACCATTGTAAACAGATTTTGTTGGGTAGAGACTACACAAATAAAACACTGAGACATGTTAATTTATCAGACAGTACTTACCGTGAACTTTTCCAATCCTGTGGCTCCTGCATTACCAACAAATATCCCAGAGCCAGATTCAAATACCAAGGATCGAGCTGACCTTTTAAACTGAACTCTCTGATATTCTTCACAGTCCATGAACAAAGCAACATAATTTCCCTGAATAGTCACTGTAAACCTATTCCACCTGTTAGTCATCACGGGCACTTTAAAAGAAGCAGCCTCCTGGGAGATCTGGGAACCAGGCTCTGTGTAGTATATAAGTATTCTCTGGGTGCTGTCATCAACCGGTGAAAGTCTCATTCCCAAGTAAATAGTTTTCTGGAAAGCATCTGTTATTGCAAACAGCACTCCTCCACGATCACTGTTTGGTTTCACTGTAACTGCAATAGCAAAATCTCTATAAAAAGGCAGTGGTATTACAGCACTTGTCAATCGGCCGATGTTAGCATCTGGACCAAAGCTGTAAGCTGGAAACCCTCCATAGCCGGTGACAAAGTAGACGGAAGGAGGAAGAGGAACTCCTATTAACTCCATGAGATCAAGATGTCCTTTTGAGCCTCGTTCTGTGAAGTGGGTGAGAAAAAACATGTTATTTATTATTGCAGTGCATAGCCTATTTAATTTAAATGACTTAAGAAAGGCTTTAAAAATTGTAATGTAGTGTTATCAGTAACATAATTCTAATGCTTTAGGCCTCGGTACAGTTAGTGCTTAAACACATCTAGGTTACACCTGTACTTACACCTGCCACTCTTTGTCATTTGACTAACAAATGTTAGTCAATTGTCCATAAACTGCAAGAAAAGTACTGAATGTGCTCACAGTGCACAGCACAGTGTTCAGTGAAGACTGAGCAACTCTTTGTTTTCTCAAATTAACTGAGATTCTTTATTTTCCCGAGTAAGAAGACAGCAAGCGTTCTCTGCAAACAGCATAATACACTTTCACAAATACAGGATAAAAACAACACTGGATTTGACCTGCTTCTACAACAGATGCTAGGTTGTATTTATGTCCTTAGTCTCAGATTTATCTCCTTATTTGCACTGTGTACTTAACAAATACTATTCAGCAATCAAAACTGAGTTTTGCAATGAGAGTGTTTTTACTTTGTCAAACACACAGAAATAAGTATCTCTGCCAGATGTGTCCAGAGATACAGCTCATTCCTAGTGATGAAGGAGCAGTGAGACAATAGCTAAAGATGGGCACCCAGCTTTATCTCGAGCCTTGGGAAAGGCATGCTCTAGCAGCATACCAGGAACAGAACGTCTACCAATTCTCTCCTTTTAAGAAGTGACCACAGGTGAAAAAAAACACCCCATTTTTAATCATAATGAGTGATTCAGGTCTGAACCTCTACAGAGGTCCACGTAAATACAAAGCCTTTCCTCCCTTTGTAATCTCCTCTAACCTTGCATGTTTAAGTTTCTCATTTCACCTCAGAGAGTCAATTCTTCATACTGGTGTACATTTTCACTATTTTGAGAATGTTTATGTTATGCAGAAGCAGACAGAGTGCTCAGATATGTAGCTACAATGTGTAAAACTACAATAACTTGTAAACTCCATGACTAAATAACAGCTGATTTTCTCAGCAGACATGAAAAAAAAAATCTCTATGATCAAGAAAGTCAGATTTTGAATCATTTTCTTGATCAAGTGCATCCTAGCCTCTCTGTACATTCTTCTTTGCTGAAAATCTTCAGATTCTGGGTAAAAGAGAGGATGCATTTGGAATCACTGTTTTGCAGTTCCTTTTTTATCTACCTCACTCACACATCTACCATGGTTGTCAGATTAGATATCAGATAAAAAAGTAGCATGGAAAAGAATGGTGGCATGTGGTAGAACAGCACAGATGAGGCACAGTCTTGAAACTTCATTAAGAACAGATTGAATTTGTCTCACAATTCACTCTTCCCCCTTCTACAACAGCAGGCGTAAATAATGTCTGGAAGAGTGAGGTCAGTCGTGAGGCACCTCTCTGTACCTATATAGCCTGTCATCCACCAGATCTCCCACTGCTGGTATTCCTGGGGTCCTTCCTTGTGATGATGTCTCTGAAGCAGAAAAAGTTTGTGAAGATGACATCACCAGACAGCATTAAGAAAAGGTAGCTTAATGGTCACTTCATTTTCAACACAACACAGGGATAACTAATGCCAGCTATGGTGGTGTGACAATGCAGACACTTACAGGGGACAGGAGCTAAAGCCACCCCACCTTCTTATAAGTTCATTAGGGACAAGAGATAGGAATCAATCCTCAGATCTGTTTTTTGAAACAATACTTACAGAAGCTGAAAACAAGCTCCCAATCGGCCTAAGGGTCAACACTCAGGAGACACATGGAGCTGGCTCCCAGCTCAGTCTACCTGTCAAGGACCAAATCATCACCAGATTCTGATGCATTTCACCCTGAGATGATATGCATTTTGCCATCAGCCTGACTCCGGTCATGGGGTGAACTGGAAGTTTACTGACTGACTGTAAAACCACAGGATGTACACATGTACTTAAAAACAAGTTTGGCTTCTGAACTTGTAACACCAGGTTTCCTAGGATCTGTATCCTGCAACAATATTTTCATTTTGGCTCAGTACATTCTGCCAAGCTGGAATACCTCATGTTCTTCCTTAAGTGCATAGGACCTACTTCTGCCTCCAATACCTGTAGCTGTCCTGCATCCCTCCCCGGCCCTGGTATATGCTAAAGGATGGTTCCAAGCTGCATGTATTTATATTAGCTGGCATGATAATTGGCTGTCAAGAAGGAGAAATTGGATAATTAACATCAAAGCAGCTCTAACCATTGCTCTTTCTCATTAGGATACTAACATATCTTACTACATCTACAGCTTCTGCTATTAAAGATGATACAAAAAAAAAAATCTATAAATACATTAACAAGAGTAGGACTAGGGAGAAACTTCATCTATTGTTGGACGTGAATTCTTCCTCATATCCAATCTAAACTTCCTTTGATGCAACTTGAGACCATTTCCTCTTGTCCTATCACTTGTTACTTGGTTGGACAGACTGTTTTCAAATATGTAAGGGGTGAGTGTCAGGGAGATGGAGTTAGGCTTTTCTCAGTAGTGACCAGTGATAGGACAAGGGGGAATGGGTGTAAATTGGAGCATAGGAGGTTCAAGTTGAATGTTCGAAAAAATTTTTTTACTGTAAGGGTGACAGAGCCCTGGAACAGGCTGCCCAGGGGGGTCGTGGAGTCTCCTTCACTGGAGACATTCAAAACCCGCCTGGACATGTTCCTATGTGATGTACTCTAGGTGGCCCTGCTCTAGCAGGGGGGGTTGGACTAGATGATCTTTCGAGGTCCCTTCCAACCCCTAGGATTCTGTGATTCTGTGTGTGTGATACCCACCTCTCTACAACCTCCTTTCAGGTAATTGTAGAGAGTGAGAAGATCTCCCCTGAGCCTCCTCTCCTCCAAGCTAAATAACCCCAAGTCTCTCAGCTGCTCCTTGTAAGACATGTGGTCCAGGCTCTTCACCAGCTTTCTTGCCCTTCTTTAGGTCATGCTCTAGTGCCTCAGTAACCTTCTTGTGGTGAAGAGATGAGAGGTTCTTCATCTGAAATACACTTCTGTTATTCATTATGCATGTGCACTACCATGCTGGACTATGTACTGCACAGTGATTTCCATTTTCCTGGTGGCTTTGTGAAGTAATGGTAAAAAACCCTGTGCCAAAGATGTTCAAGTTGAAATAATTTCTAATCGCTCATGTTCCCTGGACTTTAGCTGGAGCACTTACTTGGTAAGGGGACTCAGTAACTGGAAAAATCCATCCGGATGTGCTCCATATAGAAAAAAAAAATCCCTTATGTATTTTTCTGAAGTTGTCCTGGATTGTGATAGGATAGGGTTAATTCTGATTAAATCTTCTGGTACTGAGGCATTTTTGATATTCATGCACACTAAGGGAACTCAGCTATAAATAAAATGCATAAGCATTACTCAAGAGTAAAAAGGTAAGGAAAATAGTAAACTTGAAGGAGAATACAGGATGTGTATGTAGATAACCAAACTTACTTGCAAAGAGCCATGGGAAAAGTGACCTAGAAGGCAGGTGGAGAGTATCTAAGGTGGCCAGCAATCAGCTTGTCAGACTTAGATAGAAGGATGCATCTCAGAAGTGACTAATGACTAGGACTGTAGTTTCCCACTTCCCATTCTCAAAGGAAGATTCAGTAAATCTGTAAATTGTCCCCACATAGCACACGGAGCTGCAGTCTAGCTGCAATTGCCTACTCACATATCAACCAGTAACATACAGAGCCCAAAACACTTGCTCTGTTCACATAGGCTCTGAGACAAACGAAAAGATGGCAGGAGGAGACAGTAAAGAAGAATCAGGATGGTCATTTGAGTAAAACAAGAACTTCAGTGAGGCTGAAGCTCGCACCTATCCACTGCAGAAAAGCAAAACATGAAGCTTCTAGCCAAATTCTGTACTTCCAGCTCATCCCCCACTCTTAATGGATTTATCAGGACTGACAGTGACTGTTAAGAGCCACAGGTTTGGTTCCCATTCCATTATCTCTGATACATTCATGTCTGCCTGCTGCTGTTATGTTAGATTAAAAATGCCCCCTTATTCCCTTAAATCAATAGGTAAATGCCGTGCTATTTTAAGTACCTCTAAGCCAGCAGGGCACTATGTTGCACAAGTATAATTTTGTTTTGACCGTGTATTGATACTAAGGCAGTGGATATTGCGAAGCACCCAGAATTGCTCCTGTTTACCTCCCATGTTTATGTTTTCTAGACCTGGGACACTGGAGGGTGTAGTACAGAAACAGTTTTAGTTTCTCTCTCAAAAAAAGAAAGCAGTAGAATACCATAAATTGGGATGGTGTTTTTATAATTCTTGGGTTACGAGGTGTGATATATTTTGCATTTGATACAATCTGTTACTGCAAGCTATAGTTGAAATTGTTAAGACTTTGCAGATATCTGGAGATTTGCACTGAGTAACTTCAGGGACCTACTGAGAAATATCATTGTGTTGTAAAACTCATCCTGTAAAACAGTATATGGATTGCTTCAAGACTGCAAATGGCAGTAGTAGAGTTTTTTTCTTCTTTTACTTGTATTTTTTGCATATAATTACCTCACAGCTTCACTACTGAAAACAGGTTAACTGTAAATGCAAAAGCCCACCATTCTGGCATTGGAAGATACCTGTTTTGCCTGTTGTCTCTTTAGCACAGCAGTCAATAACAGTGGAAGATCATGAAGCTCAAAACAGAATGGTTAAAAAGTCAAGGTTCTTTAGAAACAGGTAGGAGGAGAAGGGTTTACTCATTAGACAGAAAAGGAGACCAGTAAGAAAAGTGATGTTGACAGTAGAAGGGCAGCAGTTGGAGAATTTCCTAAAATCAGTTACCAGTATAGAAATGGTGTTTGTGGACATCATTCTGTAACTGCAGTGGTGAAGTGACAAATACTGTGACTTAAGCTTTGGTGCTTCTCTGATCGCAAATGGCTCTGCTATTCTCCAGATCACTGTCAGGTACGTGTAGTGCAAGAAAAACACACCTCATCTACCCCTCACAACACCCCTCACAAACCATGCAGGGTGGAATTGCAAACATGTGGCATCCACAGTACTTTTCCACTGTTTACTAGGGGTGACATACAGATGAAAGAAAAAGACATGCCTGCTTGGAGATCTATTCTTTTACTGTTAAAGCACAAAACTGGTATTTATATCTTAAGAATGGAGGCAGAGAAAGGCACAGTTTCATATGATTCAACTTATTATGCCCATGTTTAACTTTTAGGTTAGGAGCCTTCTTTCAGATGCATTGGTTTTCTTTACAGAAAAAGTGTAGAGAATAACCAGTGACACCAAAAGGCATTTTGCTCACACAGCTTCTGGAGGCATGTCACTCTCTCATAATTTAGATGCACAGATTTATCTCTTACCCTTAAAGGAAATGGACCTGAGTTTGAGTACACAGATGCAGATGAAGGACATATCCAAAAGTCAGGCTGTATCTGTACGTACATATCTCAACATGTAACTGAGACCAGTAGCAAAGATCCCTAAATCACTGAAAGAACACAGATGCAGAAAAAAATGTCTGGTCAGTATAGATGGGGCACAGAGCCTGGTTGGATCTATGGTTTCTGGAACCTAGAGGACTGCTCTTTGAACTGCACACATATGACCTCATACCAGATGCTTCCTCCTCATGCTTTCCCATGTGCAACAGCGTAGTCCCAATGTTGGGCTTAGTCCACAACAATTAGATGACCAGGCTTCATCAGAACACTGTCAGTCCACTGAAATTAGTGGAAAGACTCCCTGGGAACCTAAGAGGCTTTGCATCACACTATCAGTGTTTTTATCACTGGATCCATCTGCTTGTTTACCCATTTTTAACAAGTGCAGGTGAAGTGACATATGCCTTGTTTTAAGTGTATGCAGATACATTACCAAGACTGAATTTGCCTGATCTTTTCTAAAAAGTTACCAGGAACTTAAAGGTTTATGTCCAATGTTATTTCAGAAATACATAGAGACAATTAACCACCTTACCCCCATTTTAAAACAGATATTTCCAAAGGCCAAGTCCAAACTAAAGAAATATTGACATCAAGTCCTTTGAGTGAAAGAAAATGATTAACACTATGTGGTGAGACCAACTTGTGTTGCACTGCTGCAAAATAAACACATTGCTGTTATTTTGCATGCTGTAAGAAGATGCTTGAGCTGGATGATCTCAGCTACATGAATTCAAAGACCGAAGCTGCACATAAAGGACTGTCACATTTGGCCTTAACCACTTCATTTTTAGGAGTAATATTTGTTCAGCTGGTATTGTAAGGTTTGTAGCATTTATTTCATCTATCATGTTTTTAGCTGGAAATGCCTTTTACAATTATTCATAATTATTCAGGTACATCAGCTGTTACATTTAGCCAAATTCTGCTCCAGGTTAATGAACATTAATAGGTACTGAAAAGAATCAGAATAACACGCTCAAGCAGATGCTGTTTGCTAAATGTAAGAAGCCAACCACCGAGTGGCTAAAATCATGGCAGCTGTTTTTAGCTCACTCAAGGAAGAGCTTGGATGTTTCCAGGTGTCTGGAGATGGGAGTGACATAGGTGCTGGCTTTTGAATGAAATTACTTTCTGTTTAATTTACAGCTAGTGATTCCCCTGTTCCTCTTCAGACACTCTTTATCAGAGCTACTGTCCACAATCCCCTCCCATGCTTGTAAAAGCACATTTGTCCATGGCAGTTGGCTTTGTATGCTGTAAAAGAACACCTTGCTGCCCACTGCTGCATGAGCCTTGCTGGCAGCTGCTTTCTTGTTCTTTGAAGGCAGTGGGATAAAAGCAATATTCTATGAAGGTTTTCAAAACCAGGCCAGGCTCAGAGCAGACAAAGTCAGGTACTTCTGTGTCTGTAAACTTGAGCCAAGCTCACCTCCCTTCTCTGTCTTCTTCTACTCCAAGTAATCATAAACTTCAGTTGTGAGCTCTCTTTCCAGCAGGGCAAATAAACCATCTCTGTCTTGATGCACTGCACAGCCTATGTTGTCTCTACCCTGCATTCAAAAAAATGCTGTAATTGTAATAGTACAATATGTTATACTGGATACAGTTGTGAGATGTAAGGAAATTTCTTCCTCCCTGATGCTAGTCTATTTTTTCACCACTCAACAAAATATATTTATAGCAGTAACATAAAACAGAGAAAGATTTCCACATCTAAGCAAAAAAAAAAAGTAAAAAAATAAAATAAAAAAAAATCAAGTACTGCAAAGGGAAAAATGAGTAAAATATTTTAACACAGTCCAGATATACTACAAGAAATAGAAGAGGCTAGTGTCATTGCTGCTCTCAGGAGAAGCAGCATTTGCTATGCTGACCCAGCTTGAACACTTTTTTAGCTGCCATTGATAACACTGTTGGGAAACATGGAGAGAATATATTGGTATTAAGTCTGGAGCATTAACTTCCAGATGCCTAAAGAAACCTTAGAAGCTCTTTTTAGTGGT
This sequence comes from Chloroceryle aenea, assembly GCA_013399075.1. Taxonomy (NCBI): domain Eukaryota; kingdom Metazoa; phylum Chordata; class Aves; order Coraciiformes; family Cerylidae; genus Chloroceryle; species Chloroceryle aenea. The sequence goes on along the minus strand of VWZY01008476.1, from coordinate 1,703 downwards.
GTTACACACCCAAAAGTAAGGTTGCAGTCAGTAGGAGCTAAAGTACCTACTGCCAAAATCAGTAAGAACAGAAAATCAGGCCCAACATTACTTTTTGCAAACCATTTCCCAACAGTTTAGGCCAACTCTCATTTTATGTCGTTATGCTTTCCTGCCCTCTACTGGGTCAAAATCTAACTCGTTCATGTACCTAAATGCAGTTAATTAAATATATATCTATATTGCACAAAATAGTCTTGCTTCATTTCCATCTTACATTGTTTGGAAATTTAATTTCATTACAATGCTTTCAAAATAATTCACAGAAAAAATTTTCCACTGTATAAGCCATTTTAACATTTTTTTCTGCTCTGATATTCGGCTATTTTATTGTTTTCTTTGCTGACTGTCTGAAAGATCTGGTCAATGAAGACTGGGTTAAGGACCAGTTACATAAATTGAATGTACATAAGTCCATGGGCCCCGATGAGATGCACCCAAGAGTGCTGAGTGAACTGGCTGATGTTGTCTCTCTACCACACTCCAATGTTTTTGCAAAATCATGGCAAAC
>VWZY01008474.1:83374-98010 GCA_013399075.1 Chloroceryle aenea | reverse complement strand
TGTCCTAGCAGTCAGTGTCCAAATTTATGGTACATGTGCCTTCTCGCTGCATTTAATTGTCAGGGGACAGAGGAAAGCCCTTCTTTCTGCTGACTGAGTGATCATGTTATATGAGAGAGTACAGATCACTAGAGTGGTTTAGGAATTTAGGGTGCAGAAAGACAGCTGAGCATAGGGAAAGTACCCTTTTCAATAGCAGTCAGGCCTACAAGCTTTGTGGGTATATTATACATATTTTACTTGGAAAACAATGAGGTCCTAGAAGAGAAGCAATACTTTCTGAGAGGAAAAAATAATACACATATTCAAAAGTAAATAAAATGGACTTGTCAGTTTGGTGGTTTCATTTTTTCCTAGTCCTTTCCCTATTCTTCATGGTGAAAAGTATTTGATATTTTTTATATATATCTCTTGTCTGAGTTTTACATCTTTTCTACCTCTTGCCAGTTAAACAGAGAAGGAAAATCCCCTTAAAACTTCCCTTATTTCTGTAGCTGCCATGAAAATCTAGCATTTTAGTAGATGTCAAGCTATATAAACTTGTCCAAGGTTGCTGTAGGTGGATTATGCTCAGCAGGTCAAAAAGGCATGTGAGAGCTGTGACTGACTCCCCTTGGCCAGACCAGAAGACCCATCATACTACCCTTTGCACCTTGCCTCCTCTTTTAATGATGCCAATATTATTCCAGGTTTCAGCCTTGCTGCTGGAAATGGCCAGACATCTGGTGATCTCATTGTTCATGTGCTGTGAAACAGCTTATAGCTTTTAATAGATTTATAGAAATGAAAATAATTCTGTAGTTTTAGGATTTGTGGTTTGACCCTGGAAAGAATTAAGAATAAAAGGTTGAAGTTATACCTCTGGAGTACAGAGGATTACCAAGAAGTTGAACCAGATAGTTTCCCTAAGAATTAGCCGTTTTTACTAAAAGTATTTGCATAATATTTAGCAGATATTTGTCCAAGATGGATAAAGGTAAAGAAAGTTTGTGTTTTAAGAAAGGGCTATCCCTAATGCTAGCCATAGAATTGAACTGCAGACAATGTGGAGCTCCTCAGGGCTTCAAGAATTGCTAAAAGGAGCTCATATGCTTGGTAAACTACTACTGGGAGCACAGCCATACTGTTGAGAAATGCCAAAGTAGCGATATAGTGTTAGGTTCAAGCAGAGGCCAGTTAGGTTCAACTTACTGGGTAAGCTATAGAAACCACACCATATTTTCCACCTGAGAGACATGAATGGAAACATCCCTTCATATTATATTGAAATGGTAGCAAAATAGTGAAATCCTGACTGCAGCAAGAGATGAAAAGAGAAAGCATGGGAAGCAAAATCCTCAATGCAAAGAAGAGCCACAATAACAGCACATATAATTGTGCCAATATAACTAATAAACAAAGAGTAATATTCCCCTCATTACACTGGTTCATAAAGAATACATGACTTACAAAGCCATTCAAATTTTTGTTCAGCTTAGATGGACAGAGAAAAATATGTGGCTTTGTAAGACAATTGTGCTGTTCTACTACTCTCGGTCATTATGAAGACATTCAGGCTCCTGAAACTTTTGTATCACACGAAACTGAGAAATATAAAGGTGCATATCTCCAGTTTCAGCAAAAACACAGGGAAAAAACTGCTCATTCCTATTTTTGTTCCAGCAGCATCGATTTAAGTTATTCCATACATTTGTCACATTAAGACGTGGAAGATAGGATTGTTCTGTGTAATGAGCCAGCATTATGCTAATTTCTAGACTAGCTGTATTCCCAAGAGTAGAAGCTGGTCACATATTCAAGGCAAAAATAACTCAAAGAAAAAGAACCATAGTTATAAAGGACAAAACTATCTCATTAGAGTTTATACAGTCTCAACAGGAGCTAAGACATATTATTTCCAGCCTCCATCATCTCAGTTTCTAGGGAGGATACTCTTCAGTTCCTTTTATATGAACAAACTGTTGAACATTTAGACTCTCTAAATACTTTTAGAAATGTTTCCCATCATGCAAAGATACATGTCAAATCTTCTGCATTCTGTAATTTAGGTATTGTTGCCTTACTTCTTGTAATTTCCCCCTTACTCCAGAAAATGCTGATCATTTGCAACACTACTTTCTGCCACTCTGTATTGCCTCCATGCAGTGTGGTTCAGTATTTAAATTCATCATTGACCCCTCCATTCTGAGAACTTTTGATTGCTCTTGTAGGGCCATGACTCTTAGATAACAGCTGAAAAGTCTGAGTGTTTGATCTGTTCCGTATTTAATTTCACTAAAAAGAACTTGTGTATTTTTTGGCCATCAGCAAGAAATCAAATTTTCAACAAAACCATTCCTGTGTCCAGTCACTGTGGGAGGGCTCAGGGTTGAAGGGTGGAAGGAAGAAACAAAAGAGACAAAATGTTTTTGACAGCACCAGAATTTGTACAGCTTGTAAAGGTGTGTATACTTTCCAGCCCGTCTCCAAAAATTTATATTGAAAAAAAAAAAAATTAAATAGAAGTACAAATAATTTTCCCCACTTATATTAGAAATGCGAGTGAATGAAGCTCCTTCCTTTCTGAGACAGTATGTTGGTTTTTGTTGTTGTTGTGTTTTTGTTTGTGGTTTTGGTTTTTTTTTGTTAAATCCCCTGCAATTTCATATGATATATGTTCACTTCAGGAATTAAATAGATTTGTGTTGGTAAGTAAGCTAATATAGTTTCTTGGATTTACAGGATTTCATAATGTATATTAGCTGGTGCAGTTTTCTGCTAAGAAAAAACTTTATTACTCAGAAATTTTGAGATGATAGAAGAAGGGTTCTGTCTTCTGAATTACAACAACAATACTCTTCTTAAAAACAAATTGTTAGCTCTTCTACCAGTTCTGAATTTTGCAAATAGTATCCCAGGAAAGTAATAATAACCCAAACCCAGACCTAGCACAAAACTTTCAGACTGTCCTAGCAAAGGTACTATACTCATTATTCAAAGTATAAGGCTTCTCATTCTCCCCCAGCAGACAGTGGAAGAGAATGGGAGGTGAGTAAGGGTGTGCAAAGCAGTGTGGGGCAAGAATGGACTTTGGCAACTCAACAGGAGTTATAAACCAAAGACCTTTATTATCTGTACATCACTTGGTTATATAGAGCAAGCAGCACTGATCACACACACCAGCAATGATGATTGGATTCATGTGATAGCCCACACACTGCTCATGCACCTAAATCTACTACATGATTGGTTGCTATCTAACTCGCCCAGTACCCGCCACATCGTGTTTTTTCTCTGCTGTGCTCTGCTTTATCTTCTTGCTTCATTGCCTGTTCTCCACTGTTCTTATTCCTTCACGCTCTTTCCATGGTTCAGGGACAATTCTTGCTAACAGTGTCCATTTTCTTCCAGCCAAGATCCCACAAAGGAGGTCATGATTGCTGTACTACTTTTTATATTCCTGTTGAAAAATTCACTTTTGACATTTTATTAAAGACAGTCCTTGTGGAACCTCGCCCCATTTTTCCTTTGCATACTGGTTGATGTCAGCATCTTTGCTTAATAGATAAAGGTGGCAGGTGTTTATTCACTACAGTAGCAGCTATGCAGACAGGCTCAAGATCTGTCACAAACATGGTAAAATCTATGTTTAGTGTTGCACTGATAGAAAATGTAGTGTCACAAGATAAATGTCAATGAATGGTGCTGGAGGCTGATTCTATTTATTATGGGAAGTGACAGTGTTATTAAAGCTGCCATGTGAAAAAATGAGATTTACTACAGACAACTTCAACTTCTTTGAAAGGAATAAAATGAAGTGAACCCCTTCAATTATTGCCAGGTATGACTCCTCACCCTCCCTCAAGACAATTATTTTAAGTGCTGTAAGGAGAGGAAATGGATCATTATTTTAAGTGGCTTGAACTGCTTTTCATCGCTCCCAGTTCCACCAGGAAAATATTTAACATGGAACAAACATGGTGGAATCAACAGTCTTCCTGTTACCAGGTTTTAACAGTAAATTCACTCACATTTATGGGCAGGATTAAGAGTTAAGAAAATTCCTAATTTTCTAATTTTTGTTCTGGCTAGATGGGAAAAACACATGAAAACCTTAGCTCATTCCCAACTTGGTTACATGGAATTTTCAGCTGAAGATTTTCAGTTTATGCACTTGTTCAGTATAAACAAACTAATGGCAAACACCAGTGTCCATTAAAGTCTCCCAAAATATTATTCTCTCTTAGTGGTGCTCTTTGGTTTCCTGTGAAGTGGGTTGTAGTAAGCATGCAGCACACCTCCCACCTCATTTCAGCCTCAGCACAGTGACTCTGTGCCATTATCAAACCAGCAAGTTCAACCAGGATAGTCTGTAGCTCTGTCCCAATGACACCATTAACATACTTTCATCTGTTCATCTGAATCTCGGTCCTTGACTGATCCCTAGTCCCAGTGGTCAGCCCCAAACCACCCTCAGCCATTCTGTTAGCNTTGATGCAGTCCAGGATACAGTTGCCTTCTCCATATCCCTTGTATCCAGGTCTCCTCCTTCTTTCTAGAGAATGCCCATGTGCTCTCTACCCTTCCTTTTATCTCTGNGATATCTCCCACTAGATGAGGTTTCTCAGAGCCTCCTCTGGCCTGATTTTAAGCACTTCCAGGCATGAGGGATCCACAGGTTCTCAGGGCAACCTGTTCCAGTGTCTCACCACCCTCATAGTAAAGAACTTCTTCCTAACATCCANNAAGGAAAGAGCATCCACAGCTTCTCTGGGCAATCTCTTCAGTGTCTCACCACCCTTATAAAGAATTTCTAAGGAAAAACTACCCTCTTCAGTTTGAAACCATTACCCCTCATCTTATCACTATACTTCTTACTCTTCTCTAGGATAAACACCAGCAACTCTCTCAGCCTGTTCTCATAGGACAGGTGCTCCAGCTCTCTGATCATCTTTGTGGCCCTTCTCTGGTCCCTCTCAGTAGATCCTTGTCCTTCTTCTGTTGGGAGCTCTAGAGTTGAACAGACTATCCCAAGGGGGTCTCACAAGAGCAGGGTGGAGGAGCAGAATAATCTCCCTTGACCTGCTGGCCACTCATCTTATTGATGCAGTCCAGGATACAGTTGCCTTCTCCATATCCCTTGTATCCAGGTCTCCTCCTTCTTTCTAGAGAATGCCCATGTGCTCTCTACCCTTCCTTTTATCTCTGACATACCTATAGAAGTTTTTTTTGTTGTCCTTGATGTCCCTTGACAGATTTAAGTCTATCTGTGTTTTAGCTGTCCTAACCTGATACCAGGCTGCTTGGACTTCTTTGTAGTTCTCTTAATCTATTGTTTCCTGTCACCTTCACTAAGCACAGACCTAATCTTGCAAACTCTTCAAAAAAAGTAACTCTTATTGCTTGTCTTCCCTGACATCATAACTATTAATCACAATACTATCACTGCTTTAAACTATCAACTTTCTGTAAATTCAGGTAAGACCTTGAGGAAGCCTCTCAAACAACAGTTAAACACAATTACTCAGGTCTGAGTAAAGCCTCTAGTTGTATCACTGGCTGTAAACGTACAGCTCAGGCAAGTGACCCTCATTTTTTTCAATCCCCTAGTAGTGTCTGCACCCATACCCTGAGCAGGTTTTACCATGCTAGATTTAGCCTATCATCAGTAATCTGGAATTACATATATATGCATCGCAATAGCATCCCCACTGGTGGTGCTTGCATGGCCTAGATCTAAAATTATGTAGTTAACACAAGCCACTGTGAGCATTAAATTCACCTGGGAAGTCCTTACAAAGCTGAACTTTCTAACTCCAGTTGATCCCCCTCCTATTGGCTTGAATTGGTTAATCCACAGGTTGCTTTAGGGAAGTAAGAAGATTCGTAGCCCCTGATGGCAGTGGTTACCTAGCAGGGACTGAAGCTTCAATCATCTCTCCTGGTGTTTCCCTATCCTAATTAAACTCTGCCTTCTTTGGGAAAAGAGCCAGACTGCAGCCTCACAAGGTGACTAAGCCTAAAGATCAGCTGATTACATTTAGGCTTGATGTCAGGCTAAGGTTAATTGCAGCCAGATGATTGTTACAACACAGAGATAAAAACTTTGCTAGGTAGTTCTGGGTGGGTTTAGTGAAGTCTTAAATTAGTCAGATATCTCAAATCTCCTTTTCTTGTCTTCAGGAACCCTTATAGGGTCATCTGGCACCAACCTTTCCCCTAACTGATCTGCTCTATGTTACACTTCTCTGGTAGTCTGTATCTAGTAAGGTGATGTCTGAAAGCACTGATTTTAGATGAAAGAACACTATTCCTAGCCACACTTGAAGACCATGTCAGCCAGAATTCTAACCCTAGAATAGATTTAAGAATTTAAATTATCTTTCTTCTTTGTGTGGAAGTTACACTCTGTGCTTCATGGAAATAAGTCCTGAAGCATGGTCTATGCAGGTGAATACTCTAGGGTAGACAGATGTGAAGATTATACTGTGTGACTCTATGTGCTGTTTAGACATACAGAAAGTCTTTTGATTTAGTCAGTAATGTCGTTTCCCTTATGCAGTTCAAAAACTGGAACCTTTATAGAAGTATCTCTTCACTTAAAAATGCATGATGTTGTCAAGTAGATAGTCATGCAAGCATTTGACTTTTGAGGCCACAAAGTGTTGTTCTGAAATTTAGTTTTATTTTTAAAATTCAGTCTTTGGTCTATAAACATTTTTCACTGAAGTAAGTACAAGTTCTGAAGTAAAGATAAGACCTAATTGACTAGTTTTATGGTGTCACGGATATTCTTTCAGACTTTCTTCCCATAGAGGAAGCAAACCATTAGTAGTAGTAATAGTAAAATGCAGTAAATGTAGTAAAAGTGGAGTGAAAATCTTGCCCTTTCCCTGGTATCTTGGTCTCATTCCCCGGGTGTCAAAGGGGTCATATTTACAGATACCATCTGTAATGTACCCATCTCTCAGCGACTATCAGCAGTGTATCCCCAAGGTAAATTGAAATGAAAATTCAACATCACCAGTATCTGGTCCTAGATGATAAAAACTTCCTTCTTCTCTGCAAAACTGTGGGACAGCAGAGAACACAAGAGCTGAAGCTAACCTGCTTGTTAGTAGCAGGAATGAAATCACACCACGGAAAAGACTGAGGGGCTACAGAGCTGGGGACCAGGGCACTGGCAGCACTGTCCTGCTCAGCACCTGGTGTACCACAGCACCATCTCTGTGGACCCTTGGCCCAAGCCCCAGCACTGAAGGCAGCCCTGGAAGCAAGAATCATAGAATCAGAATCATAGAATAGATTGGGTTGGAAAAGACCTNTGCATGGGGTTGTTGTGGCCAACCCCATGAGTCGCGCTGACTGCTACATCCAGCTCCCAGGGAAGACTCACCAGTGCTGCACTGTTTTTTCTTGGGGGTTTTGAAGAGGCTGTTTGCCCACAGGAAGGAAGCACAACCTCTCTGGGCAGCCTGTTTCAGTGTTCCATCACCCTCACAGGAAGGAATTTTTTTCCTGATGTTGAGGTGGAGCTTCTGTGTTCCAGTTTGTGTCTGTTGCCTCTTGCCTTATCACTGGGCACTACTGAAAAGAAACTGGGCCCATCATTTTGACCCCCACCCTTTAGACATTTATGAACATTGATGAGGTCCCATGTTTGTCTGCAGTGAGCCTCAGGGAACAGATGTTCTCTGTTGCTTTACTGCCAGTACCTATGCCCAAACCAAACTGTGGTAAAAATTAAGGCGAGGGCCTTCCATTGAGTGATGGTGTCCAGCTGGAAAAAATGTATCTGTCCACTTCTATGCCAGATTGATTGTTATCACTTCCACTTACCTGAATTCTTAGCCCCAGAAGATGTGATGCTCCTTTTTTGCAGGCCCTGCTGCTGCAGCTACCGATTTATCTTCCAAAACTGCACAAGAAAAAACGTTAGCAGTGCTAAAAGGACAAATTCAGATCATAAATTGCTAATATCAAATAGTATCAGTGTTTGGTAGGCTCTCATTTTCTTCTACTTTTAGGTGCTATGATTCTACACAAGAATAAAACCCCACGGTATAACAATCACTTTTCTGCCCCTGTTGAAAAAAACCAAAAAACCTCAAACTTCCCCAGTGAACAGCATTTGCTTGCTGTTGTGAACCAATAATTGCAAATTTGAGACAACAAGACATGTACTGTATCTGTTAAGAATTTATTTTTAGAATAATGAACCTCCAACAATTTAAATAGTGTCAAAAGTAAAAGAAGATAGATTTCTCTTGGAATACGAAATGGAGAGACACAAATTAAAATACCTACTTAAAAAATAGGTTTAGAACCTGAAGTGACTTTTTCGGTAAGTAGGTAAGTTTTGTATTCCATGTTAGAAAACAACCTGAACTCTTTGGTGAAGTGCCACCTTGTGGCAAGCAGCAAACAGCAGCAAACAGCAGAAGCCCTTCACTGTGTAGGTGCTGGGTTGTGGGTAAAGCACAAGGGAATGTTACTCTAAGCAATGTTGAAGCCATGGTGTAAGTAAGAATACAATTCCTAACGATATGCAAAAATGGGAATTTTTCCTTATTTTAAACATGAGACTTTTGCTTTATGCTCCTATTAAATACAGTTGCTTATTAGTTGTTAGAGAGAGTGAAACTTGCCATATAAATTAATACTTAAGAAGTACAAATGATCCCTGTCATCCAAAGTCCAGTAGAAACCAGCTTTTTCAGTTTTAATTCATGCATGACATAATAATTCAGTCACTAAAGACAATATAATTTTATTTCATTCTTTGTCTTTGACTATACTGCTCATATGGAAAGTCATTCCGATATATTGATTTGTAGAAGAAATTCTAGTTGGAGGCCTTAGACTCAATGATTTTGTTTGGATCTACTTTTTCTCTGTATTGTTTTTCCGATTCAAGCTTAGTAGCCAAGGATCATTTCATCTGCAACATAACTTTCAGCTTCTAAACAAACATTTTTTGCTCCTCCTCTCTTCTACCTTGATATTTTTCTTTTGAAAAATTTTCTTCAGCACAAGACCTTTTATCTATATCAATAACTTTCTGTGAACCTTTCTGAACTGAAGCAAATAAAAAAACTTAGTACCAGTAAACAGACAAGTTCTGTGGACAGCTTAAAATCCTTTTAGGCAATCATCTTATGACCATTGCAGTCTCAAATTAAGGATGTTTTCTTCTGCAGCATTGCTTCTGTCTTCCTCTGTAGCTTCCTTTGCTTCAAGCAAAGAACCTTAGGTCCCTGTTGTACTAACAAGGGCACTGACTTCAGCAAGATACCAGTCCTATTTCTTGAAGAGCTCTTATTTGTTATAAAATCCAAATCCATGCTTGACTGATTGACAAAGGTCTTAAAGTCAGTTTCTACGTGCAAGCAAACATTTCTTATTGTAGAATTACTGGTTAGATCCCCTCTTTTGCCCCTAGCATTTGAAAGGTGAAGGGGGAAAAGAGATGCACATAACTGGACTGCCCATGCAATGTGGTTTTGTGCATTAACATCTCTCTTGACAGGACTAAATAAGGCTGATTCAGTCTTTGTAATTCTGCTAGAAAAGGGCTACAGGGATTATCTCAATAGCCCTGGCATTTCTTTCAATACTGCATCATCACCTCTTGTCTAGTTAACTCTTTTCCCAGTCCACAGATCCTATTCTAGGTTTTCAGGTTTAAGCACATGGAACTTTATCAAAGGCATCAGCATTAATGTAATTCTTAAATAAAATATTGGAATTATCTCATCAAAGAAAGCTATTAAGTTATCTAGTATGGTCTAACTTGAATGAACCTGTGCCATATTTGATTGGAAATGTATTTTCCAATGGTTTGGAAAATGGTTTGTTTTGGGGGCTGTCATGCTACTGAGTGTAAATTAATAATCTTGTAGTTACATAGAACATTTTAACTTACCTTTCCCCATAAAATGTTTCTTTTTTCAACTGCACAATACCTCATCTGACCTGATAAAAATATTCAAACACCTTATAGATGTACTTAGAATTTCATATGTAAATTTTTATGTTCTTAGAAGGAAATTACCTGCTGTCTTGATGTAAATACATTTTTTAGTTTCTGTCTTGTAAGGCAATTTCTGTCTCTCATTCCATAAGCCTTTAACTCTTTCTGTACAAGATGATTTTAGTTTGTCTCACTGAAGATGGGGGTTGACTGTCACTGACATAAAAAAAATGTATCTGGATCATACTAATCCTGACTCTCCATTTATTGAATTTTCATTTATATGGTCAAAGTAACTTTGCAATATTTCCTTTCGAAGGTCAAAATCTGCTATATAGTTCTTTTTATTTCTAAAATTCCTGACCTTAGTTCCTTTTCTCTCTTGCATATTCTGAAAACATCTATTCATTTAATATCGTCTGGAGAGAATCTGAATTAGTATTTCATTATTTGAATTTACTAGTTACTGTCTACTAATCTCCTTTTTAAATAAATAAATTTGAAAAGGCAAATGTAGACACTGTTAGGAAATAAGACAAATAAACATAAAAAACCCAGCTCCAGTAGTAGGGGACACCTAAGAGGCCTAAAAGTACTATTCTTTACTACTACTAATAATAATTAAATAAAAAAGTTTAGTCTTGATGATAAAGTCACTGCAATCTCGGTCAAAACAAAACTAAAATGACATTTTTATTAGCCCAATAATTATCTATGGAAAAGAATCTGTTGCCAATTACATCCACGTATTTTGGTACCCTTAGCAAAATTATCAATATTTATTCAGCATTCTCCAAATTCTACATAAATTACACATTTTTAATTTATGTGAGACTTTCTGTCTGACAATACTTCAAAGATGTCTGCTTATACTCAAATTGAGGCTCCTTTCACTTTTTTCTTCATGGTGCTAACCCTTTGCTATCTATGTCACAGTTTCTTTTGGCATGGTCATCAGTTCAACATGAACTTAGCTCTATTTTTTGCATCCTTTCCAAATATCCTTTACAGCTGCCTTATACAACCTTTCTATGAATAAATCTTCATAAGATAAACCTTACACGCTTCATAATTGCTTCACCTAGGACTTATCAGTTGGTACCTTTTTCCAGCTTCTCACTTATCTTCTAATTCCACTGCTTGCTATTCCTTTTCTGTTTAAGGCTGTTATAAAACTCTGGTTTCCTTCCGTCATTAATGTGTGGCAGCTCTAACTGGCAGGCAGGTCTTCTCATTCTCTGCCCTGTGAGACTTGTGGTCTGCTCAAAACATGAGTGTATGCTTTAGTTTTAAGGAATGAATGGCTTTAATGGCTAATGTCCTCTTCATAGAATCTGATTTTGCAATGCTGTTTTCCTTCTGCTGTCAAGCTTCTATTTACGTCTTTCATCCACTGAAGTGAAAACACTTCACAGAGAAAGCTCTATTACCTTAATTTTACAAACGAGTCAAATGAGCCACAAAGGTAAAAATATGCTAGCTAAGAACATTCAGGAGGTTAGTAACAAGAGCTAAGAATAAAGTCCAAGTCTCTTGACCCCAATCCAAAATATATTGGATCACCCTGCTTTAATCCATTGAAATCACGAAAGTGGATGACTTGTTAAGTCATACTCAGTATAAGTAAGAATGGCAGAAACAGTCATTTAAGTTGAAATCCAAGCTGCTAGTTGTGTACATGAAATACTGGTTGGCTAGACTGTAAGTAATCAAGCCATGAACGTTTCCAGGGATGGGGCATTTACCACCTCTCTGGGCAACCTGTGCCAGTGTTTCACCACTATCATCATAAAAAAATTATTCCTTTTACCTAGCCTAAATCTACTCTCTTTTAGTTTAAAATGTTCACCGTTTAACCTAGAGCAACAGGCCCTGCTAAAAAGAGTATCTGTTCTGGGACCTACCTTGCTAGGCATAGCCTCATGGCTGACAGATCAGTTGTCCAATAAATACTCATCTTCCTGTTTACATCACTCTAATTGTATCAATTACATAACCCCTTTCAAATGAGTACAGGTGCTTTGAACACATCTGGTAGTCACTGAAACCACTGAAGTTAACACAGCACATAGAAGGCATGACACTTGCTTTTACCTAATAACTTAATGTGCAGAAGACCTGTCTCGGGCTGAAGGAGCTCAATTCAGATTTCTTGCCATTTCTGTAAGCTAGACAGAGAGACAAGAGACAGCTTGACTTTATAGTTTGACAACTAGAAGTTTGAGTACACAATGTGAGATTCAGTAATCTGAACCCACGAACATATCTGTCAGATAATGATGCCTAAATTAGATTCAGTAAGCCATCATAGGAAGACAATCAGGTGATTTATTGGTACCAGGTTATGATGAAAGAGAGGAGGTGAAGTTTTAATCCAGATTCCTCAAGCCTTACCTCAGGCTGAAAAGGCAGGTGTCCATTTGTTTCTCACGTGTGGAATAAATTCAACAGCAGTAGAATATGGCTATTTTTCCAAGTCTATTCTACAGTCTGATGCCCAGGGTCTTCTCTCAAACTTCAAGAGACAAGGGTCTGAATTCCTGCAGAAGGGAATTGAAACAAGGTCTCTCTTTGCTAGGGAGAGTGCCCTGCCATGGCGAGAGAGAAAGGGAGTGAGAGAGTGACAAAGCAAAATAAAAATAAAACAAAGTCTGCTGTCAGCTCTCCTTTCACGTGGATGTCCCCTTCAGGCAGCTGTATTTGAATATACATAAGAAGTGTCCAGATGCTCAAATGGCTTCTCGGTGGCAAATCTCTTTTCACAGATCCACCTGCAAAGAGCAGTAAGCTCAAAACTATGTTCTGTGAGTAAAGCTGGATTTCAAACATATTGTTTTGCTCAGAATTCCCTTGTAACTCCCTGGCTGTCATGATAACTATTTTGAAACACATTTCTGCTCAGCTATCCCAGGTGTCTACCTGTATTTTGGATGCTGCTTCTGTCCATTCTAGGACTTGACCTTTTCACAAAACTACCTTGTAAAAGAATTCTGAGTGTAAAGGCTAGGTGAAGTCAGACGACATTGGCTGCTGTCAAGTTAACTGAATTTTACCCATTTTCACAGAAATATACATGAAAAATGCTTGCAGGTAAACATTGAAGAGTTAATGGAAATCTGTTATAATCATCACAGAACTAGCATTGCAAAGATGTGCTTTTAATGCCTAGATGTAATGAAAGAGGAGGTGAAGCTGAAGCAAACATATTAAGACAGATGACAATTTATGCTCTTTATTTTAAAGCAGATGGATGACCATCATTTATAAAATACAGCAAGTTTCAGTCAAATGCAAAAAAGTGACATCTCCTCAAACAACAGACTGGCTTGGTGTAGGTATGCCATCATAATCATCTGAGTAGTGCTGATACTGGTCAGTAAGAAGAGGCTGATGCAACTCATCCTTATTTTTCTTGATGCGCACGATACATGCAGCAGTAGCAAAGATAATTGCAACAAGAATCAGTGCAGTCACTATTGCGATAGTGATCATCTCTGTGACACGGAGAGCACGACCTACAGGAAGAAAATGAAAAGGGAAAATTTTTAAAAGTAAATGTCAATTATATGTGTAAACATTAAAGGCATAGACCAAAGCTCAGCATTTGTCACTATTCCATGAGTTTTGAAATAGAAGTTGCTTACATTTTGGTTGATAATATTTATTCCAAAATATGAAGAAAATTTCATTCTCTCCTGTTACGCCCTAAAAACAGTCCTGGACCTTCCTTCTGCTATCTGTTTTGTGAGTGATTTGCATTCTCTGTAGAGATTTAATGAAGGCAGAAGGTAGAAGAATAGGGTCCTTCTGCAAGTTTTAGATCTGAACTTCTCCAAAATTTGAAGTGGATAGTGGAAATTTCATGCAGGAATAATTTATATTCAGTAGCTCTTTAGGTGTGCTATAATCTCAAACACAACTGGTTTTGAAAGACAGGCAAGAGAAGCGAAAGTGATCTTTACAAAGGCATCAAATATTGTTTGTGAAAATTGAACCAACTGTTACATGATGTATAAACTTAAAGAGAGAAAGACATGAGGAGGAAAAAAAAAGAGGAAGCTTTCAGGTTGGACAGTTTACCTGGCCACTCGACTTCATAGCTATATCCCAGGTTTTCTGGTGCAGTAACAAACATTTCATTATTGGTAACTGGAGGCCAGAAAGGCACCATATTGTACTGTCGGTTATGTCCAATAGGGGCATTCTCCAGTGGGTATGTTGAGATATCTAAATTTGAAAGTCAAATCACACTTCTGTAAATAAAATCAAAATAATGTGCACTTTTTTTTTTTTCTCTCAGTGACTTTGGATTTTGAGTACCTCAGATTTTTTGTTCCTAACCTAAATTAATCCAGAAGGATTGGTTTTCTTGTTTGACAGATCCAGAATGGAGTTCTTTGCTTTGCCCAAAAGCAAGACCACTAATAATATCTCTGGTTTTTAACAGAAAATACCAGTAAATTGTAAAATTGTCTGTGTGTGTTGGGCTTTTCATTTCTTCTCACAAGGAAAAGGAGAAATATATATATATGGAGAAACTGGAAAAACTTTTTTTTGCTACAGGCTGTCTTTGTGTGCTTGTAAGGGTGATGAAGAGCTCTCTCATGCAGTTCAGGAGGGCTGAGATGAATTCCAGTGGAAATTTTTTGCAATGTTATGGTAAATCAGGAGAAAGACAGCTGCA
>VWZY01008474.1:59046-69503 GCA_013399075.1 Chloroceryle aenea | reverse complement strand
TTTCTTTTTTTTTTTTTCTGGCTAAATGAGGCTTTCACAGTCAAAGTTAAAGAAACAAGGTCATTTTAACCATTCCTTCTCCTCTCCNTATGCGTGCGTGCCCAGGCTGGCTCCCAATTACCCCCACCTCCTGGCTCCCTTCCTATGGGGAGCAGACAGCTCTTGCTCCTTCCTAACATTCCAGCCTTGTGTCTCCTTCATTGTGAGGGTGTCACTGTTCTCTAACCCTGATGGCTGCTCTGTGCTACCCAGGGGGGAGAATCTGTGACTCCATGCTGCTGGCTCTTGAGCCATGCTTGGGCATCACTCAATAACAACTTTTACATATTTATATATGCTATCACAGTCAGTGTTGGGTATAGTCAGTGTAATGTTGTATAGTTAGATAACTGAAATAGATAAAGAACATGTGAGACCATGCAAACCAAATTGGTTAAAGTTTTGAATTCAATGATATGTGCTTTAACAATCTGAAATCAGGTCTGCAAGCAAATTATAATATTTTAAGCCACAGATTATATTGGATGTCTTGATTATGATAGTAGTTTCACACTGAGCCCAGCAGTATTTTTTACAGGAGATAGGATGGTTACAGTCGCTTGGATCATTAATTTTAGCATGACTTTTAGTAAGATGTTTCTTTGAAAAGCATTTTTTTCTGAAAAAGAAAAAACAAACAACATACATTTCAGTTTTGGGAAAAAAGGAAAGACATTTCAGAAATGAACATATTTGAATAATTTTACAGTTTTAACTGTAAGCATTACATTTTAGTTCAATAAGCTAAAGAATACTAGAAAAATATGTGAAATGAAGAAGGCAAGCTAGAAATAATTGACAATATCCTATCTTAATATAGCAAGTTTAATGAGAAAACTGTTTCTGAAACAATGAAAAAATATATTAATAAGTAACTGAACTTCTGAGTTTCCAAAGAAACAGGGCTTTTTAGTAGGAGCGTAGAGATCGATGGCACAGATAGGTGGCAACAGGACTAACAGCACATTTTCAAATGACTTGATAGCATTTTTGAGTAAATGTCAAGGTCCTGAGTTTGACAGTGCAAATATTTTACATCTTATTTCATCCCCCCCACCGCCCCATAGCCTCCACTTTTTCATTCAATGCTTTTGAAGACATATCTTTTGATGTTTGTGAACCAAGATGGAAAAATGAATTCTGGTTGCTCACAGTAGAAGCCAAGTTCTTCTACACTTCATTTTGGTTACTGTTAATTGATGATCATGTACCAGGCCAAAATGAAGGACTTCCTGTCACATGCAGCCACGTTATTAGGAAGAAGATCTTAGCATACTGTAGTCATATTGGATCCTATGATTATGGTTTCTTGGATCAGAGGCACTCATTTATTTTTTTTTTTCCTGCCTTGCTGCCAACCTACTCACATTAAAATCATCTAATCTTCTAGATTTGCTCTTACTCTTTCATTCTTTCTAGCATTATATCTCAACAAGGGATATTAATCTGAATCCCAGACAAAGCTTAGCACTATCTCTCCAACATTCCAGATATGAACACCTGGCAAGCAACAAATCACCTATAACAACATGCCAAATCAGCAGACAGGTGCCCCATTCCATGCAGGAGTAAATCTCTGACCACTGCCACCTCCCATTTCTTCCTCCCATGCTCAGTGCTTAGGTGAAATATACTCTGAAAATATCTCTGGAAGATTTTGCTCCCCTTTCCTGACCGTTTGGATACTATACCAGTTGTGAAAACTATTTTCAAGGCAGATAAGAATCCTCCTGCTACCAGATATCATAAGATTTCAAACTCTTCTTCTTGGGACTGTTGAATCATCACTTGCTCAAGAGCAGCCAAGACTTTACACTAAATAATTTGTAACATCCTCACCTCCTCTCCTCTCCTCTCTAGTAGCTTAGGTTCATAGATTTTACTGTAAAATGTAAATAATACACCTCCAAAGAGTCTGATGTTGCTTGCACTCAAATACTTTCATTTTTGGATCAGCTCAGCATCTCTTGTCATAAATGTCTGAGACTAACAAACTAGTCAGCACTGAAGGGCAGCACCAAATACTACACACAGACAATTAACCAAGTTCACTTTCTTTCTGAAATAAGTCTGGATCTGGAATAGAAGATATTGCTCAAATGAAATTCTTGTCTTTCCCGCAGTAGCCACTGATAAAGGCCTTCTAGTACGTTTTCAAAGTAAGCAGAAAGTCCGAGGCTGACATACATGCATCTGTGTGCTTGGAGTATGAGAACACAGTATTCATTCATAAGCTCCAATCCTGAACACATGAAAAGTCATATGATTACCGTGATATTGCTTTATGTATTTTTATTCCTGTGAAACAGTATCTTAAAGAATCATTAAAGGTCAGTGCCAGGAAACAGATATTTATCAACCAGACTCAGAGAGAATATATAGTGGAACAAGGTTATTATTCAGGTAAACCACTTCTTTGTTTGCCATAGGCTTGTTCAGTTCTGCACATTTGAATTGCAGATTTGAATTTGAAGCATATTACATTCTGGAGCTTAGGCTATTTCTTCTAATTTTAGGTGGTGCATCCTAACAGTAAAAAAGCCAGGCTAATGTGAAGGAGAGCTAAATTTATTTATTTATTTTTTTTTTTTACTTTTCTCTGAAAAGCAGCAAGAAAAAAAAAAAGAAAAGAAAAGAAAAGAAAACCCCATCCGTTAATATGAGGGTGGTGGAACAATGGAACAGGATGCCCTGGGTGCTGGTGGAGACCCCATCCCTGGAGACATTCAAGGTCAGGCTTGATGAGGCTCTGATCAACCTGATCTAGTTGAAGATGTCCCTGCTCTTAGATTAGATGACCTTTAGAGGTCCCTTCCAACCCAAGGCATTCTTTGATTCTATGATTGTATGATCCTATCTTTGTTTTTCTAGTATACAACAAGCGATAAGCAGACAAAAGTATTATCTCAAGGCATAAGAAGACTGCTGTGAAGATTACATAAACTATCCAGATTTCAGGAAATGTTGCTGGATTTTCATTAGCAGAACATACGGATTCACAAGAGCATGAATTTATAAACAAATAATGAGATGACAGGACAACAAAACCCACAAATTTTAATTGATATAATGCAGATAAAATTCTGTTTATAATTGGAAGCACAACCAATGGGAAAGTTATTGCTGGATATTTTTTACTCAGATTAGCACATGCAGTGAAAATGATACAAGGTGACCTAATTGATATCCAAATTGTAAAAGTACATAATCATAAGGAGCACATAAAAGCCTTATTTCCCCTAGCTGCACAAACTTCAGGTTTTAGCAAATTACTTTCAGCTGGAATTGGTGAGTGTAACTATAAACATTTAAACATTAGTGGGCTGTTAAATAACCAATTTGATGTAGTAGTAAAAACAGTGTGCCAGTATCAGATATCCTACCAACCACTTCATTTAATTTTTTTTCCCAACAAGTAAGGGAGTTTTAATTGGAAGAAAATTTCTATTAGTTTTCTTGAAAGCCAGACCAACTATAAATTCATATATAGGAATAGTAACTAAGGCAAATAACAAGATATTTTCTGAAATTTTGAATAATGTGATAAAAAAAAATTAAATAAAAAGATATTTTAGACTAAATGATACTGCTTTTCTTAAAGTACCTAATTTTCATAATTAGTCTCACATAGGCTATAAACTCATTAAAAAAGAATAAATAATTTCAGTAATACCGGCTTCATAAAAATAGCTAAATACTGTTCCATTCAACTGAACAAGTTTTAGCCACTGCTCTTAAATGTGTGTTAGATGTGTTCTCCACCTTAAATGCTAATAATTTCTGAACATGTTCTCTATGTTCTCTAATGTTTCTTATTCTGGAATGATATCAGTGAGCTTTAACATGGCTNGGAAAGCACAGATTGGGATTGAAAGTAGAACAGACAGAGTCCTTCTTAGATATTGGCCATTGAAGAAGAGCTTGACCTTTGTGATCCCTCAGCTTTATACCAGATATGACATATATAGGATGGAATACCTTGTTGGTTCAGTTTAAGGTCACCTGTTCTGTACATTCCTTCCCACAGGTTTGGCATCTTACTTTCATCACCCCTCAGCACAAGAATTGTCAGTGGCTTTGGTCTCCATTATATAGCAAGTATAAGCAAGGGANAAAAAAAATTAAATAAAAAGATATTTTAGACTAAATGATACTGCTTTTCTTAAAGTACCTAATTTTCATAATTAGTCTCACATAGGCTATAAACTCATTAAAAAAGAATAAATAATTTCAGTAATACCGGCTTCATAAAAATAGCTAAATACTGTTCCATTCAACTGAACAAGTTTTAGCCACTGCTCTTAAATGTGTGTTAGATGTGTTCTCCACCTTAAATGCTAATAATTTCTGAACATGTTCTCTATGTTCTCTAATGTTTCTTATTCTGGAATGATATCAGTGAGCTTTAACATGGCTGTAAGATTAAATTGCTCTGCAGTGGTTTCTGCAAAGTGAAGTGCAGAAAATCTAGTCTATCTCTGTAGTTCAAGAGTTCACCTTTAGCAGGGAAACATTTATAAGTGATTGGAGTCTTTATTACTTTCACCTAACACAGTCTAGTGCCTAGAGAGAGTTTCAAAATGATGCAATAGAGGTGACAAATGACTGCCTACAGAGAAATGAGTGAGACTTGGAAGAGTGTTGCAGATAGGCATAAAATGAAAATACACAGCACTTGTCTAGGAGTTTAAAATAGCTCCAAAATAACACACATCAGCACTGACTCTTGAAGGTGTACATAAAAAATGAGAGCAGTATTTCAGAGAAACAGTTGACTGCCAAAGGATCGAGATTGGATAGAACTTCCAGGAANCCAGTCCTTGGTAGTAACTATAAAAATCAAGTGTCATGACTTCTAGATGCACTTTGCACTCTTATTCACTCTTGTCCCCAGAACAAATAGTATTAATTATTGGCATAATTTAGACAAATATATTTAATTATGTTCTACTGATAGAGAAACAAAATATTTATAAGGGTGTGTACCACTGGCAATAACATTACATCAATTGTAAAGTAATATGCATTCTAAGAATGCCTGAATATTTGAGAATGTATGTCAGATTTAGTCATGTGATTCCAATATTAAAAAAGCTGTTCAGTAATATAAAATCTGAATTTGAGTTTAAAAAAGATTCAAGTCTATCACTGACCATGTATATATATTAAATATATAATGAATTTGCAAAAAGGGAAAGCCGTTCATGGAATCTAAGGAAAGCTAGAATTTTTCTCCTGCAGAACAGTGTTACTGTGGTCCACTATAAGACCATACATGGACAATGAAAAGAGAAACAAAACTTATAATCTAAACATAACACTTAAAAAGCACCTAACAATTCTTGTCCCATTTTAATGTGTACCTCCCATATCCAAGAGAGGCTGTTCTCACTGGGAAAGACAGACTTGTCAAAAAGGTTGAAAACTAATCTTGGCATCAAATTTTAAACAAAACAGCTTCTATTAAAACTAAATATAGCACTCTGGAATTTGTATGCATAT
Source organism: Chloroceryle aenea (assembly GCA_013399075.1). Taxonomy (NCBI): domain Eukaryota; kingdom Metazoa; phylum Chordata; class Aves; order Coraciiformes; family Cerylidae; genus Chloroceryle; species Chloroceryle aenea. The sequence continues at coordinate 63,962 of VWZY01008474.1, read as the reverse complement.
GCAATTAATACTTGTTATGGCAAACTGACAGTCAATCAGTAAGGATGGCACAGCTATTCAGAAATAAAAAGTGATGTGCTTTGGAGTTGTGCTCACAGGGCATTTCCAAAAGAGCAAGTTATCTTGAACTTCTGTGGCACAGGTTGCTCTTACTGTCATGATGTCATTTTGGCAGCAAGACACTGTTCAATGGTTTGCTCACATGCAGGAATAATGTAATGAATTTAGATTTTTAGCTCCATAAACATTAAGCCTAGNGTTTTTTTTTTTCTTTTACTTCTGAATTTACAGAGGTACATACAATTATAACCTGGGGCCATGAATTTTACTTGTAAGTGAACATGGATGAAATCTGGCTTTTCTAGCAGTTAAAATGAAGGAACTAAGTTATGTTATAGACATGAGAGAAACTTGATTTTAATGATGGCTTTGTGTTGTAAGCACATACAATGAAGCTATTGCATTGATTGGCACACTGCAATGGCAGACAGGCAAGGTAAAACTCTGAATTTTAATTTAGGAAATTATCTAACATACTTTCATATGGTCATTGAACCCAGAGTGACTGTCAGTGAGGCCTGTGAGTAGGTCTCCACATACAGAAATTAAGTTTACATGAATTAAGGTGTCTGTTAGCAACAGTGCCGTACACCTATCACCCTACCCCATATTCTACTCTATCCACCTAACAATGCAGTGTTCAGGAAATTCCTTCTCTTCTGCTCGCACTCTGAGGAGCTACCATTACATGGCTTGCTTTTATTTTATATGTCTTTTGGGCAAGATCCTGAGCTATTGGAATAAATGGGAGTTTTGCCACTAATTTAAAAGTCAACAAAGAAAAAGACGTAACCCAAAAAATCTGAAGTAAAACTCTCAAGACAAGCTAGCTGATTCTGTTGATTTGTATTATCCTTTTTCCTACCCTTTCTGACTGAATCATTTTCAAGGACAAAGATAGTGTTTGTCTAACACATTTTATCTATTAAAAAGCACCATGAAATTGAAGGCACAAGAGGACAGATCACTGTTTGGAGTAAACTATTGTAGCTCCAACAAATTGTACTATTCAGGATGTGTTCCTTGATGTCCAAGAAGCTGCAGTGATCTGCAGTGAGAATCAAGTCCTCTGTGCCTCAAGAAACTGAAGCTGTATTCTCCTCTTCACTGAGATAGTTTTCATTGTTTGACTGAAAGTCAATCTTCTAATGTTACGATGTGAAAGACCTGATGGATTATACCTACTGTCAAGTGGCGTTTTCTTTTGCATCTTGAAAATGCAAGAAATACTGGCGGAAGATTAATTTTTTGTTATGCTTGTGATATTCCATTGATAGCCACATAGCCTTTCATCTGAAGCAAATAATTAATGTTCTGGGTACTAATAAACAATATCTTGTTTCTCAGATAAAAATCATAGGGAATTATTGTATCAAGCTAATATATTATTGCTTTATAAATTACCCTTAAAGTGTAATTGCTGACATATTTGCAAAGTAGGAGAAAACCAGAAGCTTGGTGCAAGGAAAGCCACTTAGCTATTTATAGAGAAGGTAAAACTAAAAGCTACTGTCTCCAAGGTCAATGCTTTTGTCAGATGCCAGTTAATTAATAGCAGTCTTTCTTTTGATTTTGCTGGACTGTAGACCAGGTCCATCAAGATCGATAGAAATCCCTTATATGCAATGACAAATGGCTTGCTCTATGAAACAGGATGTAAATCCTCCCTGTCAAGCTTTATGAAGTAGCTTAATAGCTTTGATGAAAATCACTTAACTTTTATGAGTTAAATATATGAAGAACTACTGTTACTAAGTAAACTTTGTGGTATTTTATGTCATGCCAATAGCTTTGGAAGTAGCTGAGTTAGAAGTTGATGCTGGTGTCTTATAAATCAAAACTAAAGACACAAGTGAAATGCTTCCTGATTAAAGATAGGTGCTTGTTACTATGTAAAAAAAACCAAAAACATATATTGCTATACAAAGAATTATTTTGTACTTTTACAGCTGCCGTAAGTCAGGTCTCAAAACAGTCAAAACGTATGAGGAAAATAAGGAAGACTGATGTGAGTGATGATATTAATGACATAACAGAGGCAGTCTGTCCTTTAAGACTATCCTTTGCCACTGCACAGGGCTATTTACTTACTGGAAGAACTACCTCCAGATCCATTTTGAAACTGAAGTTCATATTTGTTACCTATGAATATCAAAGTTCTAGTGAAACTTTTTTGCAATGAAATGATGGAGTCCTTGATCAAAACTAGTATGAACAGCTGTTTATACCCACTTAATGTGTCTCAGTATTTTCAGTCAAATAGGATAGTTCCCTTCATTTCAAGATGCAGACTGTTTCATGGTGCTGTTACTGAGCCATTTGTTCTGAAAATGGGGCAGTGTTTCATTTCAGTTGTGACTGAAGTTGATATATGTTGAGAATTGATGTTAAGGAGTGCTAAGACCCATAACTCTAGCTAAATCCTTGGGAGTTTCATTACTGAGCGGTCCTGAAAAATCTCACTAGCACTTGAGAGCATCAAGGTCACAGATCAGATCTAAACTTTTCATGTACCTGATAATCTGTAAAGGATATTATTTTTATCCCCTGCTGTATATTATGGACTTATCTTATTAGTCTGAAAAACTTGTCTCTTATAAAAACATATTAGTCACTGCAACATAGTAGAAACTCTATACATTAAAGTCTAACAAGATCGGAATACAGTTTTAACTTTGCCACACACTCCATTTGTTAGTGTTGTCTATGTGGTTTTAGGCTTCTACTTTGTTTGTATTTCAGAAGACTACCTCCCTGGGCAAACCAGAAAGAAATGTTGACTTACCTTCTCTTCTATGAATAATTAATAAAGGACAACATGATGGAATATTTTTTATGGTGAAATTGTCGATAGTTGCTCAGAAACCTTTAAGTGAATGAAGATTTGAAAATGACATAGAAGTAAAGCTAAACCCTAAGGGGTCTCACTCTGCAGAAAAAAAAAATAATGAAATATGGTTCCACTACCAGTTGTCAAAACTGTATATGTGTACATCAGGCAAGGATCACAGACTAAATGCTGTAAGCACTAATGGCTCCAATATGCAAATATATACTGGTATGTCACATATATTCTTAAAATCTTCACAATATTATCTATTGACTAGAGGGCTCTGTGACAGTTTCTGGAGAAAATAACTGAGTGAAGAACTCAAGAGAATCAAACAAGCATGTAGGGCAAATATCCATATACATATGAAAAATTAGACAGTGTTGAGCTATTTGCTGAATGAAATATTCCTAAGAATAGGGAATACTTCAAATGCATTGACATTTTTTCAGAGTAAGTTGCTCTTTTCATGTAATAATCTTTCTGTCATTGACTTTGTGTCAGACAATTTGTCTGTGATTTGATGCAGTTTTTAACCGAAATTATTGATATGCTTGTGATATCTTTTGGAAGGAAAAAAGTACCCTTTTTAATATTATTATACTGATACATAGTCATCCTAATTTTCTCTTTTGTGTGGTATTTTATCATCAGCACACTTCCAGATTGCTGTAATCTCGAACAGAAATGATCCCTTTGCAGAATTTTCAGTCTTGTTTTTAATAGCAATACCTACTTGTTTAATCTTGCAAAGCTCTTTACATCAGCAACAACTTGTTTCAGTGAATTCTACTTACATGCATTTTGCACAGCTTTTCATCATATATAAAGAATATTTCTGTTCATACAGGGTTACACTTGGATACAGGGAAAAGAATGACCTCATGTCCAAATAAAATATTGTCAAATGCAAGAAATGTAAGATGGTCTTCCACAAAAAACTGATCATGTAAATAAGACATAGCTACTAGAAAAAGTGATAATAAAATTCCTTTCTAGTGCTGTATTTTCTTTACAATTTCTAGAGCTTTTTGAATTAATTGAAGCATTTTTGAGGTACTATGTCTTTCATTTTCTAGATGAAAATCCCTCCCTTCATTTTCTGTTTAATCTATGTTGCTTCTTCCTATATGACTTCAAGTGCATCAGTCATGTTTCATACTGGGTTTTTAAGGCAAGGTGTGAGTGGCACTGGTCTCACTGATAAATTGAACAATTAGTTTTTCTTATTATTGAATTTAGAAGTCTTGCCTAAGAACAAATGGTGTCAAATACTGTAAAAATTGCAGAACAAAATCAAACTTGATGTAAGAAACTATAGATGTACAGAAACAAAAGAAAAACTTAGAATAATACTTATGCTACACGAGCACAGCTTCAGCAGACTAGCTATTACTAGTCTTTCTAGTGGACATTGCAGATAAGAAAATTTGAAGAAAATCAGTGAAAGAATATTATATGTGGCTATAGGTGATCTTGACAAGTCTGAATAACAGCTGTAGGAGAAATGGAATGCACTCAAAAAAAGGGAATATTATGGCTGACCCTGTGGGCAGATAAAAATAGATGACATGGTCATTCCTAGTAGTGAATGAAACATGGTCAGTAGGGAGGGAAATCACCTTTTGTTTCATAGGGCAGTGAAATCAATGAAAAATATAAGAAAATATTGTCATGAAACTGAAAAAAACCATGTAGCATTTGAATATAACTCCAATCCAAAAACTTCATATGTTCATATTGTCAAGGGTGGGGGCTGGGCTGGTGACTATATGAATGACAGATGCTCTGTTAACTCCACTCCCTTCCTAAAGGGGAAGAAAAAAGCAATAGGAGAAAGGTACTTATGGTATGAAAAAGAAAACTAAGCTAGTTTTGAAGAAAAATATAACAATAAAATTTTATATATATATATAAACCAGTATTGAACCCATCCTCTCTGGGCAATTACATCATTGTCACCACTGATGCTGTGGAGCAGGCACTGGGGAAGTCCCAGACTGAACTCGGTGGCAGATGGGATCCA
>VWZY01008474.1:28487-39537 GCA_013399075.1 Chloroceryle aenea | reverse complement strand
ATATCACCACAAACAAACAAACAAACAAACCAACCAACCAAAAAAAAAACAACCCAAAAGGTCTATCTTGCTTATTGACCCATGTCCAATGTGACAGCTGGATTGTATAGTCTACATGTCAGAATGTGTCCTCACTTAGCCCTGATGTGCCTTACCTGGGTATGGTCAGGCACTCATTCTACTACAAAGTCTTAATTTGAACAGTAAAATACTTTGTTTAATGACAACAGAAGGTAATGCATTTCTTGCAGAAACATAGTTTTCTTTCTGTGCCGACAGTAGGCAAGTCACAGAAGTATGCTGGGCTGGGGAGAGGCCTAGGTCAAGATTATCTCTCACATCTGTTCTAGAATAGGCTGTTTCTGGGACAAAAGGCATCTAGGAACTACTCTTGGACTGCTCTACCTATGTTGCTTACAGTAAAGCTACAGTTTGCCTTTAATGGGAAAGAACTGGTTTCCTGTACAATATCTCACTCTAATCATAAAATCCCACATAAGACAAAATATTTTTATATTCCTTCTTCAAATGAGCATAGAAGCATTTTTAAAGNGAAATATGTTATGATTGTTCTTCAAGCCCTAGGGTACTTTTCCAGTAGAAATTTAATGACAAGAAAAATTATTATTGTGTTTGCTATCATTATACAGCTCTACATCTAAAACACATTACTTCAAAAGCAGTCAACTTCAGCTAAGCTGGGTATTATGTAATTTGAAGACTTTAAGTATTAGTGACTTTAAGTATTTCTTAGCTTATGCATTTGAAAAATAGCATTACATTATCTTCCTCAGAAACCTACAGAGAGACAGTGAGAAAATAGTACTATTTCTCTGCTCATTGTCACAACAACAGGGTCTGTTTAAAAACATTTTAGACCGTTCCTTCTGTAGTGGACACTCATTCCTGCTCTCCTTTCATCTGTGCTGGCACAATTATATGTGGGGCTACAGTACAAACTGTATGAAGAAACCAAGCTCACAAAAAAAAAGGAAAAAAAGCCACACAGTTGACCTAATTTTTCTATTCTTTGTCCATCTCAGTCCCCTGATACAATTCACAGTGCAGCAGTGGGAAAAATTATGTTAGAAGGACTAGCAAGAAAATCTGCTGCAGTGTGAGAGCAGGAGGTGGGAATGCCTTGAATAGCCCCCTGTCTGAATTTGGGCAATTAGTTACTGTCAAATGTTGCACTTTGAAGACATTATTTTGTCTTTACAAAATGCCTCCTGTCATGTAAGCATTTAAGTAATTTAGATTGAGTCAGCCTCATGCATATACATGCACACACATAAAGTCATATGTGTTTTTCATATTCATGTAGTCTTACATAAAGGAACTCTATCAACATGTAAAGAGTTACTTCAGATGTGATAAACTGGCTAGGCAGAAAAAAAGCAAGTAAAGCCGAGAAAAAATAATTACACAAAGCCAATTTTCTTATTTGCTGATATATGTTAAGATACACGTATTAATTTCCTATTAATTGGATATTTTAGGGATAAATAAATTTTGGTGTAAAGTATGAGGATTTATCTGCTTGATTTTCATACTCTCATATAACTTACTTCTTACTTCCAGGGCTCAATAATCAACTAGGTCTGTGTTTGTAGCAAACTGTAGCAATTACAGCTGTATAATAGCTGTCACAGTTTAATTACAGACAGAAAGATAAAAATTACAGGTCTATTGATACATATAGCTTGAAATCAACCTAAAATGTTTTGCTCAGTGTTTGGTATTGGCTAGCTGCCTCTGAAATCTTTGTGGCAATCAGTTTGAAACATTAGACATAGAAACTTAGATCATCTGCAAGGAGTTTTCTTCTTCAGGCTATAGTCTTTTCAGTACACTGTCTTGTTTGGTTGGTTCGGGACATCTATTTTGTTTGTTTGTTTTTTTCTGATAATTCTTCAGACAGAAATTTTATAGCTATTCTTTCTCTAATACTTTCCTATTTTGTATTACCACAAATACTTCTGAACGTTTTGCTGAGGACTGGAAAATGACAACAATTTTACTGCTAAGGATTTCAATACATTTCAATGTATTCAGCTGTTACAAAGTAAGACAGAAACTGTAGTTAGGGATCTTCTCTTCATGGTCAGTACATTTGCCCTGGATTTGTCTAGGATAGAGTTAATTTTCAGAAGGAACTGGGAGAAGCCACAGCCAGGTTAGACAACGGAACCAGCCAGTGGGATAGTTAACACCATATGATATCACACCTGTATATATAAGTGGGGGTTTGGTGTGGTGTGTGGCTAGCACAGGGGTGAGGAGACTGGTGGAGTATCACCCTGGGTCAGGCAGTTTTGAGCTCTGCTTTTTCTATCACTCCTTTAAAATATTATTAGCATTATTATTATTACTGTTGTTTATTGTCTTCTTGTATTGTTCTATGACATTCTCTTAATCTCAAGCCTTGGGGTTTTGATTTTTTCTCCCTTCTCCTTCCTGTCCTACTAGGGGTAGTGGCTGGGGTGGGGGACTGAGTGAGCAGCTATGTGGTGCTCAGCTTCTGGCTGGGCCTAATCCATGACAACTTTCTGTATTTTGTACAGATATTGCATAGCTGTGAGATATTAAAGAACTTTGGTATATGACCTGTTTTTGCCTGTGACCATTTCATCCCAGCTGGTGTTGGCAAGTGCTTCTGGGAGGCTCTGTTTTTCCTTCATTCACTTACTTTGGTCCCTGTAGAACCATGCTTCCTTTTAGATGTGGATCTTTGTTATCTCAGTTTGATTACTAGAGCTGTTTCTTTTCTTCAGGTTACAGTCTTACTCTTCTTTTGGATGTCTGATACTGTGTTACATACACTTTCCGCCTTCTCAGTAGTATTTAGCCCTTACAGAAGATAATTCTGGATGAATTTATTTCTGGCTGAAAAACTGATAATAGAAAGAAGAAGCTCACAGACAAAAAGTAAAGGAGGAGGAAAAGGCTGTTTAAAGCTTTGTTACATGCTAGCATTGAAGCAGTCTATATTTTTGCTTCAAATGTCATAACAAGATAGTCCTCACTGTGCTTCAGTCACACTCCTCCAAGGTGGATAAGCATTTCCTCAGTTCCTCAGAACTGTTATGTTTGCAGTTGAGAAATGCTCCAAAGTCGGTGTTGTGTGTTGTTTGTGGTTTTTTTGTTTGTTTGTTTGTTTGTTTTTTGTTGTTGTTGTTGTTGGGTTTTTTTCCCTACATCTTACTGTGGGATAAGCTTGCTAGAGAATAACTTGCTGGTGAGAATAATATAGTGTGCTTCTGGAGAAAGGTTAAGATGTTTGCAACTATGAGATTCTTCTGCTATATCTGGGGGTGGAGGTTTGCTAAGCCTGCCTGCCTATTGGCTGAAAGAGGGAGTCTTGTGAAGATAAGACTGTCCTGTTTTGATTAAACCAATAACAGCAAACAGCTCTTAAATAAATATTTAAGGCCATAGTTTCCAAGCAGAGATATTTGCCTATTTCATGGCAAAATCAATATTAAAGTTTACACCCCTAAGTATGGTAATGAGTCTAATTGNGGTGGTTCTTCTCTTCCTCCACCCAAGACAGGATGCTTTCTTGGTAAGAATTGCACCTCCAATATACAGTATAGATTTTTCTAGCATTACTATTGTATATTAACATTATTACTCAGGCCTGCAACTCCAACTGTGTTGGATGTTACCTAGGAATTACTAACTCAAGATTGATTATCCTTTTTTTTTCTGTTAGTGTATTTATCAATGGAAATTCTGAACCTATTGTATCTGCCAGTTTAATAAATCAAACCCATCTGTTTTAATGTTTAAACTGCCTAAATCCTTAACTAGGCTCACAGGTAACTGTGGTCTCCATGTGAGCCCTTATCTGGGCTCTGAGATAGAAACAAACTGCCTCAGTACAAGCCCTTAGCTGTACTAGGCCCACAAATTTTGGAAAGATGAGTATAAAGTGGTATTGCAGATGTGGAAATGGGCAAAAGATTTAAGATGGTAAAGGGAAATGAATTGTTTGTGCAATACTGGGGGCTTGCTTATCTTAGACACAAAAAGAAATGAAGTTGCCCACTTACCCCAAAAGAATTGTAAATGCAGAATATACTACTTAGAAATCAAAAATGAAGTATTAAAAGCATCATTCACTTTTGAAAGATAAAGCTGAGGGAAATTGGAAACACACAACTCAAAATCACAACTGAAAATCAAAACCTAAATGCAGAAAATGCTACTTTTCCAGTCCATGACTGAATCATTAAAAGTATCAATGGCTTTTGAAAAGGAAGGCTGGGGTAAAATGTAAAGGTAAAATGTAAAATACAAGTAGGACTGAGACCCAAAATTTAGAAACAGAAAATAGGGAACTTAAAATGTTATTGTCCTTGTCTGAAAGGCAAAGGAGGCAATTATAGGAAAAATTACATTNAAATTCACAAAAGGAATGCATCTCTGTTGGGGAGAAGTCTGCAAGTCTAGCAGAGACAGTTGATGGGTGGTTCTTCTCTTCCTCCACCCAAGACAGGATGCTTTCTTGGTAAGAATTGCACCTCCAATATACAGTATAGATTTTTCTAGCATTACTATTGTATATTAACATTATTACTCAGGCCTGCAACTCCAACTGTGTTGGATGTTACCTAGGAATTACTAACTCAAGATTGATTATCCTTTTTTTTTCTGTTAGNTGTACTAGGCCCACAAATTTTGGAAAGATGAGTATAAAGTGGTATTGCAGATGTGGAAATGGGCAAAAGATTTAAGATGGTAAAGGGAAATGAATTGTTTGTGCAATACTGGGGGCTTGCTTATCTTAGACACAAAAAGAAATGAAGTTGCCCACTTACCCCAAAAGAATTGTAAATGCAGAATATACTACTTAGAAATCAAAAATGAAGTATTAAAAGCATCATTCACTTTTGAAAGATAAAGCTGAGGGAAATTGGAAACACACAACTCAAAATCACAACTGAAAATCAAAACCTAAATGCAGAAAATGCTACTTTTCCAGTCCATGACTGAATCATTAAAAGTATCAATGGCTTTTGAAAAGGAAGGCTGGGGTAAAATGTAAAGGTAAAATGTAAAATACAAGTAGGACTGAGACCCAAAATTTAGAAACAGAAAATAGGGAACTTAAAATGTTATTGTCCTTGTCTGAAAGGCAAAGGAGGCAATTATAGGAAAAATTACATTTTTTACTGAGCCAGATACTGTATTTTGTCTTTACTAAGCAAACCTTGAAATTAATACACTGCACAGATCCTGAAATATGGGATGGAGACATTTGGGTTCATGGTGGCAGTTATTTTCTGATGGAAGATTCTGATGTTACCCCAGAACCTGTGCCTATGCAACTATTGATTAAAACCAAAGTCGCAGAGGGATTGTAATGCTCTCATTACTGTGTGCTCTGTTCTGTGGTCTCCAGATGAATTACTGAAGTTACAGGAAAAATATTCCAGGTGTCAGGAGAAGTTTGAGATGGAGTATATGTGGTGAGTTTCCCTTATGGGCATGGGAATAAATCTTACTAAATGAAGAAGAAGCAAGAGGCTACTGGGGCCCTGGAGTCTTTGTATAACCACTGAACCACGGGACTGTAATTACTCATTAACTGCATGGGCTATCCATTGGGGTAGCAGCACACACATACAGGACAGAGGAGATCCCCTTGTTATTGAGACATCTGGGTTCTCTGATCTTGCAGTGTCTGAAAACAGCAGCCTGCTTACAATCAATGTATGAGGGGGATTTGTTAAGGACGTCTCCTATGCTACTCCTATTGAACAAGCAAATTAACTCCATTATCTTCTGCCTCCTGGACTTCCTTAAGACATATGTAGCTCATGCCCACGACTGTATACAAACTACCGGTGCTATGACTGATGCACAAGTTGTCTCAGTGCAAGCCCTTAGCTGGACTCTGAGTCAGAGCTTTAAACTTATTTTTGGACTTGGCAAAACTGCTCAACGCACGCCCTTGGGCTCTGGTAGGAAAACATTACACTCATTGACACTGATCCTGGCACTGTCATTTTGCCATGAGACAGATATCTCATGGGATTTCCTACATACATTATGAACTCAAGCATTTCTGCATTTTGCTCCTTTATTTCCTTTCAGTTGACCATCCAGCTGTGATGCCCCATAATGCCCAACTGTGCAAAACTTGTACTGTTATAATTATTCTGATTTTTCTTGTTCAATCTTGCATTATAGATGTGAATAAGAGGAAGGTGAGTAGAATAAACAGGAAACTAATACTAGATTTGGTGCTTTGACACACCTTCTGCAAGGCCTTTATTTCAGATTTATTTTAACACCAAGTTTCATTAAAATTTATGCATTATGAAATGAAGGAAGCATAATTTATAAGTCCTGCATATCTTCTGTGGCCTGCACCTCTTTATGTTGTAGGAAAAGTTAGATCCTTGATTAATAGAACAGTTTTTGTCTCATTACCAGAAGACAAGCATAATGAAAAAAAAAAAAAAGTTTTTGGCAAAAACATGAAGAGTTTTGCACAGTGCAGGTCAACTATATTCCATTTATTTCTAGAAGAAGATAGATTGGCAAGGAAGAGAAATACTGTCTCCCAGAAGAGGTGACACAAGAAGAAAGACTGTCCTGCATTTTTGCACTGTGGTGATTTGCCTTATATTTGTCAATATCTGGTATAATCTTGATGAAGCATTTATTACGGAAATAATGTAGAAAACAGACTGGCCACATTCTGATTCAAATTCTCATTGAAATTCAGCTTGTAGCTAATATAGAAATACAGAATTTGGAAGAAAAGCCATCAATGCTTTTATTTTCATAAATTTGACTGATAAGAGGTTACTGATCGATTATGGTTCATGTGTCTGTCTTCTCTGCTGCACAGCCCTGAAGAGCTATAATCCAGGTCCAGAATTCATACTAATGTGAAAGTTTGACAAGCAGCATGATGAAAGTCTGAAGGTAAAGAGGAAGATGCAGTGGATCAGACACATATGGGTGATGTATACTGCAGCACTCCTGAACCACAGCATGACTGGTACTGGCTGGTACCTCTGGAGGCTGCACAGTTCCACTATTGATCAAGCATAGTCAGCTCACAAGGTTACGCAGGGCCCTTCCCAGCTGTGCTTTGAATATCTACAGGGACAGAGACTCCACACCCTCTTCTAAGCTGCCTGTGACAGTGTTTAACAACTGTAGCAGTATAAAGTTTTTTTCTCTAATATTAATGTTTTAAAAAGAATCTGTGACTTGAGACCCAAGCGTGATTTGGTCTCAGTGCTGACAGCTTAAAAGCAAATGTAATTTGGCAATCGGTGTAATGTTTAAGGCACAGTGCTACATGGGTATGTTACAATTTGTAAAATTTTTTCTTGTTATTTGTTTTATTAATAGATCTAGTCTATTCTTTATCTCTGTTCACAGCATAATATGCAATGTGACAAGAAAGTATTTTTGTTCCTTTTCTCCTTCTCTTTCTTCCTCATATACCACAATTCTATTTGTTCTCTGCCAGAGGGATTTATGAGTTCAATAAGCTGCCGTGTGATGCCACCATTAGCCTTGAAAACTCAACACAAAATCACTGTTCATTTTCCTGATATACATCTCTGGTTTTTTTTGGCCAAAGGAAATACAGTCCTCCTGCTGCTAAACAATATTGGAAGCAGAAAGCACAAACAGTTAAAACTCATCACTGCTGATAAGCATGTAGTGTCTAGGGCAGACACTGAGGCTGAGTGGAGATCCAGTGGTCCATGTTGTGATGACACTGAGGAGGAATGTGGAGGGGGGCCAGATGTGGTCCTGGTCTTCCAATTCTCCTGCTTATCTCAGCAGTTAACTGTTGCTTGCAGGAGACAGGTAACTGTTCTTCGATGAAGACATCAAGGCTGAACCTCCCATCAAGGAACATTTGTACAACTGAAAGACCCACTTAACAATGATTTCACTACAGTCCCACCCCCACACTTAACTCAATATTAGAAAATTGATGTATAAATCAAAATTAAAGAATCTGTATATGTTGCAAGTGTAAATAAACCATACTATTCATGCATCCAGCTGCTTCTTCTGAATGCAACCAAACCTACAGCAGACAGGCTGTTTGTGTATCTGGTGTCAAAACTATAGTTGTGGCAAAATCGTGCTATTTGTGCTTCTGACTGTTTGTTTTAAATGTAACAGGACCTACGGTGGATAGGCTGTTTGTGCATCTGGTGTTAGAGCTATAGCAACACTTAAATTGGCATACCTATTAAGAGATAAGTCCAGCCTCCACTAGCTCCTCTAGTCTCTGAGGACCAGCTATAACACAAGGGGATTCACTTTACTCAACAAACAAAAGGTTCACTTTTGGCTGAGGCATGATTTGGTGTATTCTAATCTTCTAGAATACTACACATCCAACAGAATGTTATATTTAATGAAAAGCTCATAGCAGATGTTTGTATAAAAACACACTCACCTCTTTGATCATCTTGGGAGACTAGAGATGACTATGTTTTACTTCCACACAAATATTCAGAACTTCTACATCTAGACTGTTTGCCAAACAGCAGGATAAAAAAAAAGAAAAAAGTGATAATGTAAAAATGTTCAGAGTATATAAGCCATGTGCAATACTCCCTGTGTTGTGAGATGCCAATTATCACACATTAATAGAATCATAAAATCACAGAATAATAGGGATTGGAAGGGACCTCCAGAGATCATTCAGTTCAACTCCCTTGCCAGAGCAGGATCACCCAGGGCAGGCCACACAGAAACATATCAGGGTGTTTTGAAAATCTCTAGAGATTTTCTCCACAGCCTCTCTGGGCAGCCTGTTCCAGTGCTCTGTCAGTCTCACAAGGAACGAAGTTTTTCCTCATGTTGAGGTGGAATTTCATGTGTTTCAGTTTGTGACCATTACCCCTTGTCTGGTCACTGTAAAGAGACTGCGCCCTTCTACTTGACAACCATCCTTCAGATATTTGTAAATTTCAAATAAAACCAGCCCACTGTAGCCAGCTGCCTAGGATGCCTTAACAAAGCTAAAAATATTCTTAGTCCTCTTACTATGCTTACCAAAGCTAAATGCATGTGTGAAGTTTTCACAGTAAGAGTGCATTGTTGCATAGGAGATACTGGATCAGAAATTCATGCAGCAGTCAGGCACTGAAGAGCACCTCACTAATCAGTGACTATCCCATGCTTAGAAGATCATAAATAACTTGCTAAAGTAACTGAAGTTAGGCTGATTAACATGAAGTAAGGATATGACTTGAAATCTTTGCTTAGGTAGTACTGGAATGGTACTTTGTGATGCTGTTATAAGAACAGCAGTATCTCAGGGTATATATGTTAGGCGTCATTTCCTGCTTTTTTATTGTTTGGACTTGCTATTCAGCTGCTGAGGAGGAGAACAGAAGCAAGTAACAAAAAAACCAAAACAAAACACAACCATAAACATTTGCTTTTATTTCTTTTTCTTGGAAGTGCTTCTATCGTTCATAGCAGTCATTTGCAGAAAAGGAAAAAGAAAAAAAAAGACAGCCAGATATCACCAGTGCAAAAAAAAAAAATCTGGGAGCTATGGAAGTTAATATGCTGTTTTCTTAGCCAATAGTAAGTAGGACTCCATATCATTTATTATAACTCAGGTGAGGTCACCTGCAATGGTTTACAGCCGTTCCCTTGGAAACAATGCTTTCTAAAAATAATGAGGCTATCTTTCCTCTCTGTAGAAACAAAGCAATTAAATTCCTTGTCATAAGACAAATATCCAACAGTGTGTTTTCCTAGCTCGGCCTGGCTCAGGAACAGAAAGTTAGAAGGATCTACTGAGTGACAGACACCCCGGGTAATTTTCTGTTGACCATCTAAGACTTCCTCTGAAATCTCCACAACTCACCTGTCATCTCTGTCAGAGTCTGCCACTGACATACAATCTCTTTTAAGTATCATACTCCAGTTAGAGTACATCACACAGATCCTTCACTTTAGACTGATGTCTGTGTCAGAGGATTTTAGAAGTCCCTAGTGTGATTTTGGAATCCATCATGTTTCTAGTTTATCAGCTCTGTGCTTTAGTCTTGGATTCCTAAGAGGGTTTAACATGTGAAAGAGGTTAAATATTTTGTCATTCTCCAGACATGCTAATTAAAGAAATGCTCATCCAAGTAGAGTATTGTCTCTGCATATCATTGCATGCAACAGACACAGTAAATACAAGATATAAACTATGATTACTCCACATTTAACAAAAGAGGGATAAATAGAACACTATAGACATTACCACTCTCAGATCACGCCATGGAGTCATTGATGGAAGAGAATGTATTATTTCATAACAAAGTGCTCATTAGTTCTTTCTGGAAAATAAAGGTGGAAGCCAAACAGAAACCTGGTCTCTAATGGTGATGAGTGAAGTACTGAATTTCTATAATACTTCTCAGGTCTTCCTACTCTCACTGCAGTGCCATCTAGGATGATGAATGGGAAGATGCTAGTAAGAAATGTTTATGATAGGGTGACATTAAATCCAACCCCCTGAAAGCTTTTACTCAGGAGTTCTGGAAGGCATGTTCATCCGCTTGAAATTGACAGAAACTGTCAGAAACACACTAATTATGATGGATGCATTCAAGAGTTTTTATGATTCACTTCTTTCTTTTTACTGTAGCGAATGAGAATGATTGCCGTCTGTGATAAAAAGGCTAGGATTTGCGGATGGGAGGATAGCAACCGATGTCATTTACCTTGCCTTTAGTAAGGCCTTTTACACTGCCTTTCAAACTATTCTTGTGTCCAACTTAGCATATTACACTCTGCTTGTGAGGAGAAACAGATGAGTGAAAGAAATATATTTGGGCTCAGAATGTCATGGTTAATAGATTGTCCTCCAGTTGTACCAGTGATTGAGAGTTGGTGACAGAGGACAATGCATCCAGTTTGCAGAAGACACCATGGCAGACTGGTCAACACATTCAGGGATTGGGCCACTCTTCAAGTGGAAGTGGATGGGGATGGAAGTGTCTGACAGTACCCCATGAAATTCAGCAAGGATCAGGCCAAGACCTACACT
>VWZY01008473.1:17218-28709 GCA_013399075.1 Chloroceryle aenea | reverse complement strand
GGGCCTTTTCTACCAGACAGCTTTCCAGACACATTTCCCCAAATGTTGCCTGGGGTTGTTGTGGCCCAAGTGCAGGACCCAGCATTTGGCCTTGTTGAAGCTCATACTGTTCCCATTGACCCACCAATCCAATCTATGAAACACCATGAAATCCTACAGAAGTAAACTAGGTTTTCAAGTAGTCTGGAACTGTGTCTCAATTAAGGTGGCTAATGGAAATAAACAGATCTAAATGCTGATTGAATACTGAAAGGTTTGAGGTAAGAAATGCGGAATCCTATTTAAAATTCCATTTTCAGAAAACAGACAAGAAGGTCTGCAGCAGTCATCTGCATTGCTGTCACAACATCACAGTCAAAAAAGTATTCCAAATCATCACCACAAAATCCAAAAGTATGGGGTTTATTTTGCGAGGACAGTTGAGGCTTTCTGATATAATGCTCCATCATCAGGACAGATGCCTATGGATTCATTTTTTTATCGCCTAAGTAGTTTGTGACAGTTTTAGAGATTCCTCACTCATCTTAGCTGTTTAACACAGAGTGTGTCACAGCCACAATTAAGATCTGCTTGATACACTATAGGCCAACACTGCTTTCAATTTCACAAGAGAACAGATACTCGACACCACTCTAGTGAAAGATACAGTACTGTTCTCTTTCTACTGCTCTGGTCTGAACTGCAGAATCTGATTCTCCCCTGATAACTGCCTCTCCCACAAAAAACCACAGATGTTTTCAAGCAGTACCACAGTACAAACAACATGCCAATGTTAAGCACTCATTTGTTCAATTTCTTTTCTATTAGAGGTACAAATCCAGTTCATACTTAAATTTCTTGCCCGATTTAGCCTGAGTTCCTCCATTCCATATGTGGTCTTCCCCTTCATAGAAGAAAAAAATATCAAGTTTCACATCATCTTCTCCCTGGAAAGAGAGTTCTAAGCTGTCTTCTACCTGCAAGATAAAAAAAAAAACCAAACACTGTATACACTAGTAAAAATGCAATGCTTACTTATGTCAGCAGATTTCAGAAAACTGATTAATCTTGGTTGGGTATGTAGAGTGATTTCTATCTTAACTGAAGAAAATACACTAACTCTGTGATTTGATGGGGGGGTGGTTATGCCTTGAGAACACTGGAGATTTTCTGCACCTCGGTAGGACTACATTCCCTTTTTTCCCTTTAGCCCCAAAAGCTTCAGCACCTTCTCTTTGTCCTCTGTCACGAGAAAAATAAACTTAGTGAATAAATAGTTGATTAGTAGGTGTCTTCATTTAATGCACCTTCTCTGTGATAGAACACTCACTGGCACCAGTAATGATTTATCACTTGAACTGTGGCTGAACCTTCATATTCTTTTAATTTTGTTCTCTTTTCTCTACCACTCTGCAGCCTACACTCTGGCAAAGCTGAAGACGAATAAACCCAGTGCCCACCTCAAGTCATCCTTCCCTTTCTGTTAGTTCTACATAGAGAGTTACAGATAATCTCAGAGCTATCACCAATCCTCCCATATGACGAAGCCCATCTAATCTCTGAACACCAGACTAAACTCTACCTTGATTCTTAACTTTCACTAGCACCACTGACACAGATCAGACCCCTTTAAAACTTATTAAAAACTTATTCTCATGTGGAATTCAGGCTTCCTAAACAGGGCTGAAGCGGTTAAGAAGAATATTTCCATAAACATTTTCCAAGAAAACACAAAAAACCCCAACAAGATCGTATGTTTAGGTAAAACCCTAATGAGTAAGTGTCTGCCAAGGAGACTTCAGATACACAGTTCTCTGTAAGTGATCTGCAGCTGTACTCAAACTTTCAACCTTACAGAAAGACACAGAAGCAAACTGTTTATGTACCTTGCCAAATTTGTGTTTCAGTGGTAACCCTGCTTTCTGAAAGGCTGGAATGATATCTGCTTTGTAGTCCCTTATAAAGACTCCTAAATCCACATCTTTGCTGTGAGGAATGACACTACACTGTCTATACCAGCCTAAAGGAAGGAAAAAAAAAAACAGACAATAGGAAAAAAACCAAACTAGTTAATTCAGGAACACAATAAATACATCAAGAGAATGAAAGCAACATAACAATGAACTACCATAAGATCACCAGGTAGAGATCTTTGAATGAAGTCATAAAGAAGTCTTCCACCTTTCTCCAGTATGAAATGAACCTCATTGAAGAAAAAAACAACTATGACTGCACTTACAGACAGTTCTTTCCCTAACAGAAAGCCAAGAATGAGAGAGAACTTATAACCCTTTCAGATATAAAATATCTTCAGTTTTCTAATCTTCAAAAAAAATATTCTTTATCTGGGTCCAATTCTAATCAAAAATGAACAGTTACATTGCTACAGCTGTATTTTATTTGAAACTATTATTTTAAGTAGTATTTAAGAGGTTAATTATCTTTCAATCACCACTGCAAAACAGTAAGACAAGTGGGACATCCTTTTGTATATTTCATTAAAGCAGCTTTTACTAACTGTTCATTCAGAAAACTGTATTCCCTAGGACTAAACAAGTGCAAGTCAAATGTGTACACACATCAGTTTTCATAACCTATTTCCATAATAAAAGAATCTTCATCAGTGATAATACTACTTCCATCTTCAGCAGAATCGAAAACTTGCAGTACTTGCTCTAATAGGCTGACATTAAAAGGATGTATTTTTAAATAATGTAAACTGTATTTTACAAGTCAGTGATAAGCATCAAATTGCATGGGAAGTATTATCAGGTGAGAATCTACATGAACAGCAGAAATGTGCATCCATCATTGTGTTTTCCAGAGAGCATTTCATTAAATTCCAGGCTACACAAGTTAGGGAACTGCTAGTTACTTTCTAAGCAGTCACCAACTCAACACTGATAATTGTTAACAACATCAAATGCTTCACTGGAAATTTGCTCAGCATATCCAAGGCTCTGGTTTCCAAAGAAAAAGCATTCTGTGAAGAGCAAAAAGGCCTACTTCAATACATCTAATGCCATCTATTACTGCTCAGCATGGTACATTTAACCTCATCTGACATCACAAGCACTAGAGGATGAAATGTTTAGAATTTCAGATGAGTTTAAAAATGTGACATAACACAAATATTTTACCAAGGCACGTTCCACTGCTCAGCCAGAACTTTACTCCTAGGTTATTCAGTGTCAAAGCAGCCAGATGAAGCAAGGACTTTGCTTTTTTTCTGAACTCCACTGCATCAAGAGAGGCATCATCAGGATACAGCTGGAAGGCAAAGGAGGAGTAAGCAAACTATTCTGAGAGCAAACTTGTCCATTCATTTTTCAGTGTCCAAGAAAAAAAAATAACATTTGAAAAATTTACTTAATACCTGGGCATTAACTGTTTTCATGTATACAGCCCAGTCTGAGAACAAGAACTAGAATTACAAGTTATAATTTAAACTCTGAAACATCAATCTTCAGTTTTTCCACATTAAAAGAATGTAAAGTCACAGTAAAACAGAGAAGAGTGTATGTATTAGACACTGATTCTTAGCACTTGGCAAGAAGACAGAACTGAACCCTAGTTCTGTACATATTGAAATCAATACGCAGAGTTTAGTGGAAAACAGGGACAGAATCAGCTACTTCCAGCACATTAGTTTATTTGGTGCCACCAAGTGTTACAACTGGGTGCTGACTATCTCTGCCAACAGTAGAAATAATGTCAGCATAAAATCATGCCTACTCTATGCTTACTATTTCTGTCCTTGACAGGTGAAGTGACAATACAAAGGTACCCTTGAGTACAGTAGCACTCCTGCTGCACATATGGATGGAACAAGGATGGTATTCCCATTCCTGAGAATTCCCTTCCCCAAGACCTCAAATGTCTGAAGACTGGAACCTCTAGCATCCTCATTTTTCACCTTCCATAAAATCAGAGATGGCTCAAATTCAAGTACCTGATTCTGACTTCAGACTTAACTGCGGTAATGCTTCACCACTTTGTATCTCAGTCCTTTTCAAGTTAGGACAAAATACTTCCCATACTGCAGCAGAAAGTTTTCTACTATCTGCTAAGTCAGGTAGCAATATTCTAAAAATATTCCTCAATGTAGTGGTGAAAACACTAGCTTACACGGTCAAAAAGCAATTAAGCAAGTAATTTTGGAAGGAATATACCATTTCAAATAAACTAAACTAGGAATGTGGAACTGCAGGATACAGTTCAACAGAATATAAACCAAAATACTACTCAAAACTCTTAAAACTGCCACAAGGAAAATTTTGAGTCACAAAGTCACACAAGACCTAACCCTGTTTACATGACATTTGTTTAGCAGCAACAATGTGTGATGACTATGGACATGTTGGTTACCTCTTCCTCTCAAAGTTTTGAAAAATGGAAAAAAATGTGCTCACAAGTAAAAAAGATGGGCCACAACTTTCAGTTAAAAGTTTTACTTTACTGTCACTTATTAAACTCTGTGAATTGAGTTTCAGAGGCTGTTTTTAGCTATATGTATACAAACAGTCCCATCTAGGCATGAAACAGTTAACTGTTCACAGGTTTGGGTCAATCAGTGAAAACACAAATTACTTCCCAGAGACACTACCTGATTACCACTAACCTGAAAGAAAGCCCGAGCTTCTCTGTACCTACATTCAAGAAATCTAGAGTGTGACATCTCCTCTAGAAAACTGGACGGATTTTTTGGAATTTGAACTTTTAAGTCATCAATGGAAACAGGCAGAAGTTCTGGCCTGCAGGGAAAGAAACATGATACATTCACCTTTACAAACCACAAGCCACTTTCTCCTCTAGCTCAGGTTAAAATCTTGTTGCATGCCACTCGCAGTGATTCCACAGTTCAAATATGCCTAAAATCCCATTATAAAAGAAGAGAAACTAGAGTTTCAATAAATTTCCCAAACGCTTCAAAATTTTATTTTAAAGAGAAATTCTATGCCTCTAAGCCCACAGTTAAGTTTGTCAGATCACTGATCACTTTACTGACTCATGACTTGCACTGAATTTGTTCAGAGCTGTTGTTCAGTACAATCGAAAATTCAGGCAATTTAGGTAGTTGTCCCAGTATGGGATGAACTAAGAACCAAATTTTCTCCTGTATTTAGAGGCTTTTTGCATTTAAAATTTAAAAACTGTTCAGCCTTCAAAATTAATGAAATGTGCTATTTAACCTGTTTACACAACTGACTTCAAATGTTTAGGCACGTAACTGGTACTGATTCCATGCTTTGAAAGGAAGAGAGAATGGTGACAATTTTAAGGGAACAGATTTATTTTGACCTGTGAGATGTTTGGTTGTTTTACACTCATTTCTGGCATATACACATACCCTACACAAACACTGTTCTCAAAGACTAGTGATATGTGCTGGGCTTTGGAAACAGTGACAAGACCTGCTATAATACATACTGAAATTCTGCTATGGAAAGCATCATAGGGAAAGGCAGACATTTACAGTAACTTTAGCAATGTAATTCAAAGTTCAAATGTAAGAATACAAACAAGTAACACCACCACAATTCAAACTTTTATACAAGAAAGGAGTTTTTTCAGCATGCAAAGAGCATGGGTTAGATGCAACAGTTGGCACATACCTCATTTATCTGCACTTTGAGGGCTGAGACATATATGAGGTAAATTCTACAACCTGACTCTAGGAAAGACAATAATCTTACATGCAGGAGAAAGAAGCTGTTTTGGGAGTGCAAATTATGGCTTTTCCCCTCTGTTTTGAACTCACTTTTCATATGCTCCAGGGTAGCGACCAAAGTGGAGTTTTCGGAAAGGCACAAACTTTCTGTCCATATGTTGCTTGAGTCTCAGGGGGCCATGCCAGAGATAATTACCGCTCCTCTCATAGAAGACCACAAGGTGAATGGCATGAGATGCTAGTTTAAATATGTAGTGCAAAGGAATTTCAATTCCAGACAAATCATCCATTCCATCCAAGCGAGGGTCCTTGTTTATAATCTTTAGCCATTGGAACCCCATTTTCTCAGCAGTTCTAAAAAGGCCCCCCTAAAAGGTGGGGAGGCGGGGGGGGAGAAGAGGAGAGATAACAGAAACCAAGAATAAGTTCTAAACTCATGTTAGCAACTCACATTACATCTCCCATTTTCATTTTATAATCAGACTTAAGCACCAACTACTCCAAAATTTCCAAGACCTTAAAGATCAGCAGCCACAACCAATTCCAAGCACTGTATCGCCTTCTTAAATATTGTCCCTCAAATTATGCAGTAAAACAACAAATAAATGTTGTAAATCATGCTTTGACTAGGTTTGCTCCTTACTGTAGCAGCCTTCTCTGCATCCTCAAACTGTTTCTGTAAAGTTTTTCTTGTACCAATCTTGGCATTCGTAAGTTCCTGAATAATGATACCAATACAAAAACGATTACTACAAGATCTTCTTTGTGATGTACATAAATACTTGTCTAAATTTCACCAAACTCCAAATGTTACACCCAGTAACAGGACTTCATACTTCCATGGAAAAAAAGGAATGAAATTCTGTCTGATAAGAAAAGAATAGGCCTCTGAAGACCCTTTCAATTACCTTCCTTGAACTGTTTTATATAAGCATATCAGCTTTTCCCCTTCATGCTACAGATATTACCAACAAGTCATAAAGGAAAGGGGAGGTAGATTTATATCAGTGTGCTACCATACAATGTCATTCTCTGTTAGTCCTTTACAGCTATAGCTAAAACAACTGCCTAATCAAATCCAGAGTGCCACCAATCTTCACTCAAGTGGGAACCCTTCAGTAAAATAATCAGACTATTTTAATGACTCCTGCTTTTTCTAAAAAACAAAACAAAAAGCCACACAACAACAACAAAAAGTGGTTGTCACTGATATCTTTAGTCTGTATAACTTAATCTAATAAATATTTCCAAATGACACTTAACTGATGAAATTATCTTGGATTCCATTTTGTCCTTCATCACATGCTACATCTCTCTATTTTTAACACATCAATTAAAGGCCAAAGAAAACCACAGTTACCAATGCACTGACAAAATAAAATGGTTAAGTACTAAGATATACTAAAAGAAATATAAATCAGTAGATGATGATCTTTCCAGCTTTGTCACATTAATACCTTGGTAGATCCGCAAATTTGAGATGGTTTATGGCTGTACCTACATTACAGGCTTAAGTTTTTCCTCCTCTAACAGACCACTTTCTTCTTGGCATGGTCTCTTACTGTGTTTGTGGATATGGGCAGACAAATAGTAAATTATTCTTAAAGTATGTGAGATAGATACCTTTTAGTTTTAAAAAGAAGTTTCCTCTGCCAATACCTTTACAAGATTTCCACACAATGAATGCAAAGGCCTTAATACAAGCATGAAAGCATTATGTTACAAAATTATAGAACAGTTGAATGCATTACAATACACAAATCTGAACTGAAGAAAGGGCACTTACCTCATGTTTCCATGTTTTGTCCAGTAGCGCAAAGGTAGTAAAGTCTCTTGGAGCACAAAAGTACTTGCATTCTGGACTAGGGCCATCAGGAGAACTTCTGATCTGTTCAATGTCTTTATCCACCAGCTCCAGAATGAAAGGATCGATCAAATACACTTGTATATTGTGACTGGATATTAGGCCTAGAAACTTTCTAACCACATGCTGTTTGACAGAGGATAAAATACCAAGTTAGAAACACCATCTTTAAGTGCACAAAGGTCAATACATTTTAAACTCTTTGACAGAAGGAAATTAAAAAAACAACAGCTGACAGAAGGAAATCTTATGTCCCACTACATCTTCTGCGTGTGCACTTTACTCCTGTGAACAGCTGGGGAAATAGAAATTTTCTTTTGGAAGAAGAGGCTGCTCTCAGACTTTCTAAGTCTCTAAGGCTAAACCAGAAACTTTTCAGCTTCAATGAGAACATTCTACAAGTTAAAGCACTCTAACTCCAGAGTGCTAGACTTGCAAATGGACTCTAGGCTAAACTCTAGATTCTCTCCAGCTCTAGACCAAGTTGGAAAGCACTTCAATAAACCAGAAATTATAGGATGAGATGTGATAGATATACATGTGGCTACTGGGGGAGCTGGGTGAGGCTGTTTGGCAACTTCTTGAAAGGTCATAGTGAGCAGAAGCTGTTCCTCACATCTGAGAAAAGGCAAATCTTATGCCATCTTTGAAAAAGGAGGATTTGGGGAACTCTGGTCACCTATATCTCAGTCCCAAGAAGCTTATGGAGCAGAAGTCCCTGTAAAGTCACATCCAAACACATGAAGAATATGACTGGGAAAGCCAGCCAAAGGCAAACTGCACCTAATCACACTGACTGCCTTTGAAGAAGTTTTTGGGCAAGGCTAGAGCAATGTTTATAACCTCTTTATAACCTCACTTTAGCAAGGCTTTTGACCCACTCCTGAACAGTATCCCCAAACCTCAGGCATGGTGCCTGCTGTACATGAAGGGTGGCTCTGTGAGAAGGTTGGAAGCGAGTGCTATCCAGTCTTTAGATATTGGTGCACTGAGAGCATTTAACCATGGCAACACTGCATAAGGAGTTAAAAGCTGCAGCAAGAAGGTGCTGCACCTGACAAGAGGATTTATTAACTTGACTCAGTAGTAGAAGATTTTAATAAGGTACATTTAAATGTCCTTGGCATGCAGAAGCCACTTACAGCAGTCATAGATAGCCAGGCTGGTATTAAAAATGTAGCTGCTGTATTTCATTCTTAAATTTAATGACTTTGAACACCACTGTCAGGCTTTATGTCTGGTACATCTAAAGGTTTCTAAGAAGAGGTGTGACAAAGGAAAGCAATGGCCTACTGCCTAAATTATGTGCCCAGAAAGCTGACTTTGGCTTTCTAACTGAAGCTCTAACCTTTCTCTTGTCCTGCTGCTCAGTCTGTTTAATTAGACTACACAAGCCAACATCAAATTCTGGCACAAGGCTTTGGATTCAGAGAAATGTGAAAATGTGAAGACAGGATGTGGATCAACAAACAGAATTTAGGCAGCAGCACTGCATGTGCTGAACAGGCAGAAGCAAGGGCACTCTCTTAGTGATTTCAGCTATATATAGCTGAAAGTTAAGTGATGTGCTAACATTATTTCTCTAAGTAAAACCAGAGATCAGACTAAAGCAAATCTGTGCAAAAATACCTACTTTTTTACCCCCTGCCACATCTCCAAAGAAACAGATAGTTTCAATTGAAGCTGAAATAACTGGTAGAAAGAGATAGCAATAATGTCAAGCAACTAAGAGAAGTGCGTTGAAATAGAGCATTTTGGACTCATCACACAGGGACTCTGAAGACAAAGTCTGGAATGCAATACATACCTGGCACGACCACAGAGCATTCTGCATTGTTACTAATGAACTGGTAAGATTAAGTTAAAGCTTAATGAGAACTCTGTCCACAGACTGGCAGATTGGAAGCCCACTATGACCATGTCACCAGGCACCTAGTAGGTAGTTCTAAAGTTCTTGGTGACTCCAAGAACTATGAGACATTCCTGGTGCAAGCAGGTAGTCCACAGAGCAGTTGGTCTGGATTATTCCCAAGAATATCTGTTAACCAGAGTACCTTTGCTCTTGCTTACAGAAACATGGCATTCAAATGGCTATTTTCCTAACTTACAACATTACCATATTGCATGCAAAGCAAAAGGCAGCCAGTTGCCATCACATCATCCTCTGTAACTGTATCTGCCATTCTTCTGCCGGGAGATCTTTTAACAAAAGACTTCAGTAAAAGTATTTTCAAACAATACTAACTACGAATATAACAACTGAGCTTCTGATTCCCTGAGGCCAACGTGCTGTCTGGGGGGCACTCAATCCTGCAAACCTTCAACAAGATGCAACAAAAAATACCCCATTTCAAGCATCTAATGGCACTGCTCCTGAACATTGGAATGCAACAACTGGTGAGCACTGAGATGAAACGTTTTCCTCCTTGTGTAGAGCTTTATGACCCAGCACAAGCAAGTAACACAAACACTGAGCAGCAGGTTCAACAACTGGAGCAAACAAAGGGGCATTCCATGACTTGAGACCTGCAGCCAATTCTTTTAAGGTGCTACTGACTACCAAACAAGCTACATCTCAAATAAACCAATCTTCTCAACACTCAGAAAGAGAACTGGGTTCCAAGTTTGCAATTCCATGCGAGTACTCCCAGACTTGCAGAACAACTGTATACACCAATGACACTGTACGTACCCATCTAGTGCTGTCTTGGCCTGACTGGCTTCCTCTGACTTTGGAAAAAGCTGCTCCACTCTATCAAAACCAAAAAAAGGGGGGGGAAAGGGGAAAAGAAAAAAATTTTCAGTTGAATCCTTGCTTAGGATTTCTTAATAGGGCATTCATACCCAGTACTTTACAACTATGGCTATGCCTCTGATCACTCAATCGCTGTACTGAATGTAAAATCATAAAACAACTGCTCCAGCTTAGTGCATTTAGAAGGACAACTCAAGCCCTGGGGACTTCCAGACATGCAAGGATTGCATGATCAGGCCTCAGGTTTCTAAGCGGTACATCAGCAAATGTAAAAATAGGAAGATGACAAACACAAACACCTTTAGGCAAATACCACTGAGGGAAAGACACCAGACCTGTGCTTCAGTCTTTCCAGACGTAGTCCTGGAGAACTAATTTTTAAAGGGTATATTCATGTGATAAAGCCAAATAAGCTACTGGCTTAGGTTTCAGCTTTTCAAAATACAAAGATTTTCTCACTTACAGCCTTGTTTCTTACAATCAAAACTGTAAGAAAGAAGTCAAAGGTCGTGGTATTACCTAATGCTATGACCGTCTTCATTTATTAAGGATGCCCTCCCCAAAAGAAAGCCATCTCAGGAAGCGTGATAACTATGCAGTTCCTCTGTAACTCCAAAATGTAGAGTTCTTTTGTTGAAACTGCATTGCAACTGTAAACTGTGAAGCTATAAAAGAAACGCAGAACATTTTCATTTATTGTGCTTTCTCTATTATAGAAAAATTACACTCAGCTAAACATTCAATGGGTAGTGTAAAAGCAGAATTTAATCTCTAGCATCTAGAAAATTATGAACACTAAGCCACAGTGCACTAAGGCATCTGAAGAGAAGAGTCGAGTTTTCTTCTAAAAACGTACAGCAAATAAATGCTGCTTTCCTTGTTTCTTCAGAAAAACCTTACGACAGCGCTTAGTTTGACCTGACTGGACAGAGACTTGCTCCGGCTGCCTACCTGCTTTGTGCCTGTAGAACGAGCACTGCCAGTGACAGGAGGGCGGCTCGGGGGGTGGCTGCGGAAGGGCTCTAAGGACACGAGCCTGTGCAGGGCAGCGCGCTCTTACCTTGTGCGACAGGTAGAACCTGTAATAGTACAACTGGAAGAGGAGGAAAACCAGGCTGGTCAGGGAAAGGAGCGCAAGGACCACGTTCTTATTGATTTTCTGCATTAGTCTTCAGGACGCCCTCGATCACCGCCTGGAAGCAGCGCGGCGTCGCTCATCTTC
>VWZY01008473.1:6528-17189 GCA_013399075.1 Chloroceryle aenea | reverse complement strand
TAGTGCAGAGAGGGCGAGGGGAAGCCACGTCCAGGCCTCCCCTCCCAAGAGGTCATTCAGGCTGTTCCAGAGCAAGCGAAGCTGAGGCCAGAGGTGATGGTGAACAGAACTCATTGCCGTTGTCTTTCAAACCGTGTGTCGAATTCATAACCTGCAATCCTCATCAGACTTCAGACACTACCAAGTCAATATTCTTCCTGAGGGAGCCACCTAGTTTCCCCCAGTCTTAACCTGAAACTGCAGTAACATAGGATAGTGCAGGGCAGGAGGAACCAGCATTTATACATTAGCCTTTTCCTGCTTAGGGGATGGCTAAGGCAGTAAACCTGGTACCTTCTGCCAACCATATTTGGTATTTGAAGAAGCACCTATCACCTCGATGCTTTTAATTGAAACATCCTTTCTGAAATTATCATCCCTTGCTGCAGTTCATACAGCTTTCGACAGAAACAATGAAAGCTACAGTTTTCTGATGTATGAAGAACAAGGGAAGCATTCAGTTGCTCACAAGTTACTCTGAAGTTACTTCAACTCTGAAAGACTACCAATAATCAGTACTGTAAAGAATCTAAAATAAAAAGTCTTATTTTGGTCATATGGAAGACAACTCCTGTCTCTCCACCAAACAGCATCAACTCCAGAGCCTCTGCTCAGGGAGTATTAAAGTCACCAGACATACTCTTACACTTAAGTATTAACTACAGGGCAAAACCACAGACCTTTGGGAGGTCTAAGCCACTGTTAAAAGAACCACCCCTTCAATCACTGAAGAGGATTCCTCCAGAAAAAAAAGTAACTTCAGAGGCTGCATGCATCCCCCTCTTGCTGCAGGTACACACTGTGCACCAAGTGCACCAAAACACCACCAATATACTGGTACTGGACAGACACTAGCTCAGAATAAAAGAAGTATCTGGAAAAAATCTAAAGTGCTTAAGGCAATTCTTTATATCCCCACTTACTAGAAACACTTGGACTAGCTGTTAGCAGCAAAAATTTGACATCTGTGCAAACTATTATATAACAAATTCATCCTTTAAAGGTAAAAAGTCACATTGTTAAGTTCATCTGGGACATAAGTTACACCAAAACTTGAAAGTCACAATATTGACTACATTAAGATTCCTTCTAAGTGTTAAAGAAAAGATACATTTTTACATTGTGCATATCAAATTTACCTTTCAGGTTACACTATACCTTGCTAACAAACCTTAATCTTTTAAATGCTCTTTTGTAGGGTAGGCAATTACTCATGTTCTTTCTCACTATACATTAACTCACTGTAAACATTCCTTTTCATTTCAAAAAAGAAAATTCAAATAATAACTGTAGCTGAACACCCAAGAACAAGCCAATAACTGGGCAGTGGGAATAAGTACTTGCTAATATACTGTAAGGGTCACAGTTACGATCTGTTTCAAGGAATTCCTCCTCCTCTTGAGAAATCTTGATGAACACAAAGGACCTATTGATACTAACAAGACTTAACATGATTAGATGGTCATGTTCTTGTGGACTGAAAAATGTATAGAAGAAAAAAGTAGAAAAGCTAACTCATTATGGACCCTAACAGCATAAATTTCAAACAGTTTTCAGATGATATAAGGAAAAAAAAAATCTTTAGTTAAGAAAGAGTTGATTCAAGTATGTATCTGAAAGTTATTTCTAGGTCATGGACTTGATTAGATGGAAGAAAGCAGATTTAAACTGTCTATAACACAATTAATTCTCACTGAAAAGCTGAAATTTTCCATGAATAATGTAACAGTTTTTTAGCTCTCCCACTATTTTGAATCATTCAACTATTGCTACTAAGCTTCCAATGAGAAGTTGAGATGATGGAACACGCAGGCTCAACATTTCACTTCGTATGTGAATGGAGCTAACACAGAACATACCCACTTCTGGATAGTCAGTTATCTGGCAAAGAATTTGCTTGCTCTACACATTTTCCTTGTCCTTAAAAGGGAAGGCCTTCAGTTTGAAACTTTAAAGAGATGCTTTACAATACGATCCTCTGAAAGTCAGACTCATAGCCACGTAAGAACCACATGGCATATGGTACAACCTAGCAAGTTAAGAGTGGGATTCTCTAAGCTTCATTCCTGCTGCATAAAGAAAACATGCCATTTTTTGACTTCTCTGGTTATCCAGAAAGTTCCAGGAATCCTCACTAGGCTAGTCAAAGTAGTTCGCAAAGACATTTGCCTGGGGTCAGAGGGTACTACCCTGGCAGCACCAGGAATTTAGTGCTGCTTCTGCTCACAGCCAGCTTTGGTATTGACACAACTGTTTTGAGAAGTCTTAGCCAGCCTGGAAGCTAGCTTGAAAAAAAGCTGAAAGATATTTCAGCAACAACCTGAATTGCTGATTATCAGAATTAGATCTAATTAGAATAATGCCACAAAACTGGGAAGTCAAGAGGTGACCAACAATAAGTTTTAAAAAAGGTCTGGATTTTTGGTTTGGAACCTCTTACCAAAATAATCCCTAGCTCAATGGCTGCCTATCATAATGTGTCTTCTCAGACGACATAATGTTTAAACTACCTTGAAATGTTTACATTTTCTGCAATTTGTGATAAAAGGACCCAGACTATAAATGTATGTTATTTAAATGAGTTACTTATGGAAAACAGGAGGATTTTGTATCAGGAAAATCAGACCGCTCTTGCTATTTTTTTTTGTAGCAGGCCTACAACTTCTTACAGTATTTACCAGGCTAGGGTAGTGAATCAACATTCTTTTGGAATGCATGTTTGATAATACAAGTTCTAACAGGAAGCCTATTAATAACAAAAATATATAGTCAAGTAATTCATGTTAGGAGAGCTAAGAAAATGGTACTTGTTATATTCACAGAAAAAGAATATTAATAACAAAATTAATATTTAAGTCCATAACAAAATGCTTAAATACAGTATTTAAATAAGTACATAGCTACAGCTTTAGATTACTCCACTTATTTTTCAAATAGGCAACAATTCAGTTTTCTGTCTGACATTTCTGTCTGGATTCACATAATGTTCCTAATACTTTAGCATCAAATCTTTGCTATATCATTACCCAGGGCTTAAACAGCATCAAGGAGCAAACCTAGCTTCATCCAACGCTCGTAAGTTCTGAGAGTAGCAGCTACACAGAAAATAAACCATTCAGCAATATAAGTGTTTAACAGACATTACTAGGCAATATTGTTTAGGCTGCTTGTTGAACCACTCAATCCATTTTCACTTTTCTGGAGCATTTTCACAGTACTTGGCACTTGCAATCCAGTACTCACTGTAAGCCCACCACACCAGATCTAAGAGAGAAAAAAAATAGTATTCTGAATGTTCTGAACCAACTATATTTCTCTTTTCCTGTTGCACAATGGAACTAACACAAAACTTATCCTACAGCTGCATTTGTCTCTTACTCTTTAGTCCCAGCACTCTGTAAAACATTCTCATCTCACAGAAGCTAATTTTTAAGACCATAAAGTCTAAGATGCTTTACATCCTATAGGAGTCCAAGCATATAATTGAGTGTAAGATCTACTACTAAAAGACTTGCTCCTAACAGTCAAACTTCTCTGAAGACCAATGCCCTAGCAGCAAGTACTTATGATGACAGTGAAAAGCAATACTCACTATGCTCCAGTGCCTTAAAGTTGTGCTTAGTTTTAGTATGACGTGGCAAAATCGGGTCCATGTAAACATAACACAAAAGATTACATTTTGAGAAGCCTCAAGGGCACAGGTAACCATGAATTCTATTCCACAACTGAGTTACATGAAAAAATGTTTTCTCCACATTTATGAGTAAGTTAGAGATGTAATGAAGGAGCTTGTCATGTTTATTTTAACCATTCACTAGTCCAACTAATGTCTGTAAAACTGCTCTCACCAAGTACCATGTGTTGTATCAGAAGTGGACTAACAGGATGAAGTGTGGCAAGAAAGTATTTCCTTGGCTGCCTTAGGAACTGACTCAGCATCTGCAACATTAGAGAGATGACGAACACATCCCAGCAGTTCCAAAGCTACTCCAGTTCCTCAACTGAAAACGATCAGTAAGACAACTTGCTTAGTCACCTCCAAATAATTAACTATTAAAAATCTAGACTCCTATTGTTAGTACCTCTAGGCAACACTAGAAATCACAGAAGGGATTCAGTTTGATACAAGTGAAAAAGGTTGCCCAGGCAAGTTACTTCATTTCCATTACTCTTCCATGCAAAAGAATAACAACTTTATTAACTGGCCTAATCACACTGTAAAATTACCATGCTGTGTTTTCTATGGGCTGAGCTACAAGAGGTTAGGGATAAGTTCCTAGGCAGCTGAGCTGTTAGTATGAAATAGCATGCTAGCCTCCTCCAGATTCCTAAGCTGTCACAGACCTCTGCCCTGCTCTCTCCTCCTATGATGCGCTTGATGGCACCTTTAACACAGCTGAGGTCCCTAAATTTCATTACTTAAATTACTGAAATCATTAAAGGAAAACCAATGCACAGTAACTAATACTTTTCCTGTGCATATTTTGCAAGGTTTGAGTCTTTAGAATTCCAGCAAGATTTCACTGATTAGCTTAGAGCTACAAAAAAGTTCTTCAGACCAATGAAATGCCTGGCAAGAAAATCCCACTGAACTTCTAAAGATTTGAAAGCTAGAGTCTTGCATCTCAGAAGGAAGCATCTGGTGTCACACTGTCTCATGACACCTGCTGTAACAGCTTGTAGCATCTGGGGCTCTTATCCGATTCAGTTCGGATCAATTATAGTAGCAGGCTCATCAGTTACCAGAATGTGTTATCAATTTACCCTACAAAAAATTAATGATTTATTTACATAGCTGAGACATCCAGATGCATAGTTCACCTACTGGGGTGCTATTTTAAGTGCCACATGAAACCAAAGAGAACTCAGTTAAATATCTTTAAAAATCATTACTCAACCAAAACCAGTGCTCCCAGTTTCCTCCTTAAAAAAAAAAAAAAAGTCTTCAGTAAAATGAATTCAGTATTAGAAACTGAAAAACAATTTTACAGATACTGACCATGAAGCCTGGTACTAATGGCTGGGTAAACTTTGTTCTGAAGGTGTGTAACAGCTCCTTCGAGTTTGCATTATAAAATGAAAGTTGACCTGAAAAAGGCATAAAACAGGTTGAAATACATGTTTAAATGCTATTGCTGTGTAACTTTTTGTAAAATTTATTATTTTCCAGGCAAAGATTTCCACAACACACTAAATACAGTCCACATGACTGAAGAGATCTCAGTAGCTGTCACAAAGATGAACCCAGGTCATTTGACATTAGAAACGCTCTTACACAAACAGCTCTGCGCCTTACTTTCATAAGGGACTAAATCAATTTGTAAGTGGTGTGCTACTTTAGCCTTGCACTGCTTCAACTTGACATGAATAGCAAACTAAGTTTTTAGCTAAATCTTGTAAGATTATAGTTTACCTCTATCAAAGTCGCAGTATATTCCTATTCTGTCTGGAACGGGTATGTCTAGAGTCTTCGTTTTGTTATTGTGTTTTGCTGAAAACGTGGTTTGAAGCCAGTTGTTGACATGGATGCACCAGCTTGAATTAGTCTTCCCCAGCTGGTCAAACTTCCCCAGGTTTCTATATGTTACTCCCACACTGTAGGATTTGCAGTCCTTCTGGGCTCTCACCTCCCAGTAATGCTGTCCACTTTCAAAAGCAGTATCTCCTACAAAAAAAAAAAAAAAACACGAAAAACAAAACAAACCCAAACATTTAGTGGCGTTAATCATAATTAAGTGTACCTTACAATGCTTGCTTCTTTACAGGCACCAGTGATGTCTTCTGTTTTATTGAAAGGTGAAGGGTTAGAAATACAAAAATCTGAACTGTAAGGTACAAAAAAAAAAGTACATGAAAATAAAATATAAATCAGCAAGAAAGTTTCAACTTATGCTCACTGTGACAAGACATTTAACACCAATTCACATTTAATAAGCATGGATGTCAGTCACTAAGAGCTTTGTAATAAAGAGCTTCAAAAGACTTGAAGGCACTTGCTGGAGCACTGAATTCTGGTGTTATAAAGGCAAAAATACCTCTGTGCAGGATAGCATCAAGTACACAGCCTCGAACAATCACAAATTTCCCATCAATTTTTTACTTAATCTGCCCTTTCACAGCATTGCACCTCTAATGGTAAAAGTTCACCTTACCCAGAACGGTGTATGATTCACCAGTAAAGTGATCTCTGCTACTCCTCGGTAAAGATCTTGTGCCAGGAGATGTCCTTTTTGGAGACGGTGCACTACTTCTAAGAAGAAATGAACGACTCAAGATTTGGATGCAATTACAGAAATGCACAATCAAGTTTTCACAAGTCAGATAGGATGCAATAAACATACATGAGCTATTAAAGTGACACATTAGTTTAGCAGCTTAACAGCTCTAACAGTATGCACGCACAAGAAGTGATAGAGGTGGCAGCCAGAAAAAAATACAAGACACTGTAACAAATTCAGAGACTGTTGGAAGAAGAAGCAGGAGGAAAAACACTGATGTGTGGCACATGGTTTGAAATGAACACCTGTACTATACAGAACCTTAGAGAATTCACATTTCTGGTTTTCTGCAGAAGACTTCTTATAAGTCTTGCAGATTAGCTACAACAATCAGGTAAGAATGAATACACTGCTGATATTCAATGCCAAATTGCCTACTTTTCACTGGAAGTTTAATATCAGTGAATGTGAAACAACATTATTTGTGTTAAAGGTTTTGGTTTTTTTTATCACATATATGACTTCTATAAGCAATGAATGAAATCAGAGGAAAAAATACAACCCAATGAAGAATGAAAGGAATAAAACTGTAATTACTTTGTTTTAAGAAACACACACTGAGGATGATTAAAAACCAAGACTGTAAAGTCTAAACACAATTTATGTTAACAAAAGTAGTGAGACTTCCAGAGTTTAATGCAACACAATTCTCCTCAAAAAAAAAACCAAAAACAAACACACCAAAAGTTTATTGAAGGGTGGGTATTTTGACTATATTAACTCTGTCAAAATCTACAGAAAATTGTGCCCCAACACATCGTGCTGAGTTGCACACAGTAACTCCTTCAGAGTCATTATAAAATTTAAGAGTCTAATCTCAATCAAGAAAGGCTTAAATTTCCCAATTATACTTTTCAAAAGCATTCTCAGGAAGCAACAGCAAAATAAATGAACATGCACTTCACTCTGGAGAATGCTTAATGATCAATCAGTTGCATAAAAAATAATTTTAACCTAATATGGTTTTCAAATGTGCTATTTCACATGGATTTTGCCTTCAAAAGTAATTCCCAGGAATTTACCATTAAATAAAATGAAAGGTATTTGCAAAGTACAGTGAATACTAAATGTCGCTAACCAGGGAATGACATCTGGTTATCATTTTAAAGATAATCAGTAGCAAAGAATTGTAACTTCTGAAATAGCTATGCAGTTTAATTTCATTGACAAAACAAAAATACAATAAGTCTCTGAAATACAAAAGAAGTCATTTGAAAATCCTCCTCCTCTGTTCTCCATCATACATTAGCCTTAAAGGAGTTACAAAACACAAGAGTTTTCTCTCCCATTTTTCTTTCAGTTACAATTTGGTAAAGTTAACTGCTAATTATTTCCTTTCTGAATCATTCAACATTGATTTCAAGTTTTCTGGAATTTTTCTCAAATACCATTTCATAAAGGGTTAGAAAATGTCCCTTTTGCCTAATATCTTCATTAAAATAAAATCATATGGGAATTAAAAGCTGAGTGGTATTAAACTGTCTTACATAAGTATGCTAGAATCTGTGGTTCATCTTCATGGGCAAGTTTGTTTCATTCCAGTTACAGAAGTCTACAAGAAATCACTGATGAAATGTTGTCAGCTGTAGTATCACCACTTAGGATATGAATTTGCCAGTACTGATCAGAAGACATAAGCTTCTAAACTGCTTGCAAGACTTACATAAAGACGATAAATCTATATTGTGCAGGTGCAACACATCAAATGCTTTTGCATTTGTAAACATGGAGAAAGCTGTAGTATACTTACCAAAGAGGTAACAAGTGACAGCATGGAAAAGAAAAACAACAAAAACCAACCAAACAACAAGAAACCAAACAGAACAAAACAAAAGCAAAGCCAAGAATTAAAGTGTAATTTCAGGGGGAACCGTCACACTTTGAAAATTCCATCCTGCTACAAGCGCAGAGATCACTCACACTTCCAACAAAAGCTGCCAGAATTTTCTCATTAGATTCAGTAGAAATGAGTTATGCAGAAAGCAGTGTGGCCACTTAGAGAACCACCATTAAGGAAAATACAGGTACATTGCTACTATTCCCACAAAGTTAGGAAGATAATAAAAGGTCCTCAGTATAATTAACTTTAAGTCGTCTGTAAATGGCCACTGAATGTGCTTTGCCCACTCACAATCTAACAGCCTTTAACAGTTCAGACAATAACATTATTTGGCATAAAAGTTTTAAAACAGAGATGATTTTTTTCTCCTGAGTGGTTAAAGTATACCTTCCAATACAGAAAGGCAGGAAATTTTATAGCAGAAAGTCATTTTGGTGCCCATTTTCCCAATACAGCACAGTGCTCATTAGCTAGTATAGTAGCTAATAACATTTCTTCCACTATTCAGTGACCAGATATTCCTGTCCTATGGTTAGGATTGTTGCCTGCAGCACTGCAATTAGTCTGTCATCTTAACCATTTCATCAAATACAATACATTACAAGCATTCTCTTTTTGAGAAGAAAGGTGAATGAGCGATATCAGAAGTTATCCATGAGCTTTTTCCAGTCAGATAATTATGTTACAGATAAAGCATTTTATTGCCATTGTTTCTTTCAAACCCTTGAATGCTGCACATTTGAAGTTTGAAACAATTAGATTGCAACTTTTTCTACCAGCTATGGAACTAGCTTCAAATTTTCTTCTAATGAGGACAGCATTGCACAAATATACTTTATAGGGACCAAAAGCTTTTTGCAAGAATCAAAGCTCATCTAAATCTCCCACTCAAAAAGTTCATCCTGAAGTGCAAAACTGAACATGTGACCATGTCCTTCTATGAGGAAAAAGGCCAGAACTAGGGCAGTTCTTTACTGGTAACTACAAAGAGAAAGCAAGTTTCCCAGAGTTTGTTGAGCAAGTACTGAGATCTCCAAGACAGTTTTAAAACTTAGTTGAGTAGAAATTGTAATGTTCTGTGTAGTAGAACTATTGACACTGTTCAGCTTTAACATCGTTGGCCTACATAAACTTTTCTTTATTGCTAATCTAAAGCCAAAGAGATACTCACTTGATGGGTGAATACAGAGGAATAAAACCTAGAAGAAATTGGGAAGCTGGCTATTTGTTTTGGTCCCATAACTTGTAAGCCAGTGAAAAAGAGCAAGAGAGCAAAAATGGGAGAAGTAATTTCTGAAACAGAAGTGCTGGAAAAACAATGAAAAAAATACACACTAAACCCCACAATTGCACAAGGAATAGGAGAATGTTTTAGCTGCCTTTAAGGAGCTGCCTTAAAAGGAGGTGCTCGCATTTGTGTTCAGTTCCAGAAGGTTAAGTAAGCATCAATACATATGTAAATAACAGGGATCTTTATATCAACAGTACAATACATCATGGTTTTCCAACCACTGCAAATCAGGTCTCCCACACACTAGGACACACGCTTCCAGGAAGACTGTTTTCCAGTCACTACAAGACTTATATATAATGTCCATGAATCCAAGTTAAACTTCAAAATATTTTTTCAAATTGCCATTACTGATAAAGGCTATTAGATTTATTTCTCATTACAACAAGCAAAAAGGATGGACTCCCAACAGAACTAGGTGCTAGATCCTAGGAGTAAGAGATATATTATCACCTTCTATTGCTCTTCAGCAGAGGATTCTGGCCACTGTCGACAAAAATAAATAGTCATTACACAACTGTTCTATTGCTACAGTAAATTATCCCCATTTTTACAATGCCACTAGAACTTTTTTTACCATGCTTCTGGCAGTATATGCCTACAAGGAAGGTATTTGTTCATAAAGTATCTCAAGTGGTGCTCTTTATACCTGAAAGTGCCATGTTGAAAGTCAGTTAATTGTTTTTGAAGAAAAACTAGCCAGCTCTGTGAACAAGCCAAGAGCAGTGGCCACTGTTCACATCTTGGCTTTAGCAAGGTGATTGACCCATTCCCACACAGTATCCCCAACCTCAAAAGGTGAGTTTAGGTAGGAAACAGTGTGCAGAACCAGTTGAACATAAGGCTCACTGCTGTGAATACTGTTCTCCAGAAGCTGGCACAATAGGACAGGCTGGGGGACAATAAAGGTAAAAGCAATTCTGCAGAAAAGCAGTTGGGACTCCTTGTGGACAGCAGGAGTCAACAACAGGGAGACAACAACAGCGGACAACACACCACACTGTGCCCTGTATCAGAGGCAGCCAAACATATCCTAGGCTGCAACAGCAGGACAGCAGCTAGGAAGCCAAGGAAAGTGACTGTTGAATTTTGCATTTGTCAGACTCAGCCTGAAGTCCTGTGTCCAGGTCTGGGTTCCTCAAAATTATATACTGACATACCAGAGCAAGTACCGTGGAGGACCAACACCACAATTAAGGGACTGGAGCACAGC
>VWZY01008472.1:106191-131214 GCA_013399075.1 Chloroceryle aenea | reverse complement strand
ATGCAGGGCTGCACCAGCTTAGCCCCACCCCCCCCTGCAGCACCCGTGTCCCCCCTGGGTCCCCGGGGCCAGGCTGCCTGTGGTGCTGTGACCAGAGGTGACGCCGAGGGCTGCCACCCCCAGCAATAGCCACTGCTTTCATTTACTTTTGAATTATGTGGTTTTTCCAGCTCTCCTAAATTTAATTAAACTTTGACCAAAATTCAAAGCAGGGAAAGAGAATAGCAAAGGGCTTTTGTGCCAGAACAAGCACAGCAATAATATTAATAATAACGAAAAGCAACAGCAAGCCCTTAAACACTTACAGGCTGCTGTAAGTTCAGGCTACTGGGCTGAGTCAGGCAGAGCACTGGGAGTCTTCAGGCCTCTCTGAATTGCTCCTGACACAGGATGGATGCAGCTGAGGACACCAGAAAGCTGCTGCTGCTGCAGAACCAGATTTCCCTTTGAAACTGCACTTACTAGCAAATGTAAGCAGCCCACTGGTAAACTGGTGGCACAGAAGTGGGCAGAGGTGGGGGGTTGGATGGAAATGCAGCTCATGCTGGGGAGAAGGTGGATTTGCTGGAGAGCTGGACCATGTGAATTTACAGTTCCTTACGATCCACTCCCCACCATTTCAGGGAAAACCAGTGGGGTTTTTTAAAAAGCACAGATGCTTGAATAAAACCAATAATTTTCTGCCTCCTCGTCTCATTCTGTTCCCTGCTAGTTTGATAAAAAGTTGGTCAAAGTGTTTATTCAGGCTTAGCTCCTAAGATGCTGCTAACAGGATGAAGTTAGGATCATATAAATTCCTCAGCCAGATAAATGTCCTGTATAATCCCATCT
This sequence comes from Chloroceryle aenea, assembly GCA_013399075.1. NCBI lineage: Eukaryota > Metazoa > Chordata > Aves > Coraciiformes > Cerylidae > Chloroceryle > Chloroceryle aenea. The sequence continues at coordinate 130,383 of VWZY01008472.1, read as the reverse complement.
CTGTCCCTGACAGTAGCCAGTACCAGATGCTTCCCAGGACATGACAAGAAAGCTTCTCTGTGGCTGCAGCTGGAATTACCTGCCCACAAAAATCCCCATACTCCTGGTACCTATCCTTTAGTGGCTGGTTGGGTGGACTTAAAGAAAAAAAAAGTCCAAAAAGTGACAGCTTTATTAATTTCATCAATGATTTTATCAATTCTACCTTTTGAGGGTCAATAAGAAAGAAGCCTCAAGGCTGGAAGTCTCCTGGGACTGCAGACGAGGGGGCGCAGGGGTTGTCACCGTGATGACTCCCAAATCCAGAGGATCTGTGCTCCTTCCGCACGTGGGCTTCGCTTCGTTTCCTGCGTGCTTAATATGTCACAGGAGTGGGAGGCAGGACCTTGGATGGGTCCCGCTAACATGAGTTTGCAATGAAAATTACTCATTTCTTGGGCTAAAACTTAATTGGGGGATTTCAGGACTTGATGCAGAAAGACCAACAGGGAAAATGATCCAGCGTTTTACATGGCTGCTTAGGATTGCGGAAGGTCACACTTGTTAACGCTCTGGCACTGATTAGATCTAAGTTTGATTAAGCAACAGCAGGGAAAACAAGGCATCCTAGATTAGAAGCAGAAGGGAGCCAACGCACCACGACGGAGTGCAGAACACAAACCACAAGCCCTGGCCAGCAAATGGAGTCTGAGATGTTTTGTGCTGGAGCAGCTCAGAGTTGTCTGAGATGAGCAGGGATGACTCGCTTCCTTAGTCTTGAATTCAAGGAATTGCAATAAAATGTATTTAGCAGAAGTGCTCCAGGGCGAGCTCATTTTAACAGCTTGGGATGGAGAAAACTCTGGTGCATTCCCTGGAGAAAAGAGGTCTTCTGCTTTGGCTGCTGGTTTCACAGAATCCCAGCATGGCAGAGGTTGGAAGGGACTACTGGAGATGCTCTGGTGCCACCCCCCTGCTCCATCCATCAGGATCACCCAGAGCAGGGGACCCAGCAGTGCAGGGTCCAGGTGGGTTTGGAATCTCTCCAGAGAATCTCCAGAGGAGATTCTACAACCTCCCTGGGCAACCTGGGACAGCTTCTGACACCCTTCCACCAAAGAACTTGCTCCTCCTGCTCAGCTGGAACCTCCTGGGGTCCAGCTGGTGCCCAGTGCCCCTTGTCCTGTCCCTGGGCACCAGTGACCAGAGTCTGTCCCCATCCTCTTGACACCCACCTCTTAGATATTTATAAGCACTGAAGAAATCCCCTCTGCAAAGAACCCTGACAATATCCCCAGCCAACACCAGCCATGGAGCCCCTTCCTCTAAGGAAAAGGAGCTTATTTCATAGCTACTTGTACACTTGGAGACACACACATTTACTCCTGTGTTCAGCTGGATCTCCACCAAGCCACACTGGTATCAGCACTGCCATCGACCCTCCAGTCATGTTCCTTGGCACCATATAACTCCTCCATCTCCCATTCTCCTCCTTTATGGCAGCAATAGAAATTCAGTCTCCATCCTCCTATATCTGTTGTTAACTCTGCTTTGTTTTTCTGAGGGTGAAACAGCAACTAAAAGCCTGCCTTGGAAGCAGCAGGGAAACATCCTTCCCATCAGCTCTTCATGGGAAGTCTTGGCAGGGCAGCAAAGTTCCTCAGTGGCATCCTGCAGGCTGGTTGCTGGTGGCCACAGGGGGCTGGTGAAGCCTTGAACATTGCTGGGGGACCCTCCCAGATCTTGTCCTGGGTTCCATCCCATTCCCAGGTCCATCCCATACAGTAAAATGTTATTCTTCCTGGAGCATCTTCCTTTTTCCCCCACCACAGGAATGCTGGACAACCATCATCTCAGAGCAGACCAAAGCCACCCCTTGCACCAGGGACAGACACAAGTGTCTGCAGGCACCACCAGAACTCTAAAAACAAAGGGAAAAGAACTGGACTGGTCCTTTTTATGTCCAAAATGGAGCCCATTGAAAAGCTGCTCCTTCCTCTCCTTCCATTCACTGAGCAGACCTCGAGGTGAGATATAAATGCATTTACAAGCTCAAGTGGAAGCAAAGAGCAGCTTTCTGAGAGGCCAATTTTGCCTCTGTGGAGCTTCATCCCTTTTCCCCTCTGACTTTGGGGGCAGGTGATGCCGTGTCCATGATGTGCACCTCTTGACACACTCCCATCTCTCATTCCAGCAATAATCTTGAGAGAAAAAAAATCAGGTTCTTAATTTATTTATTATTATCATTATTCTTTTTTACCATCTAAACCTTCCCTGTGCCCAGTTGCTTTCCCAACGGCCCCATATGCAGACTTTCCAAGTCTGAAGAACCTCTTTAGTTGGTGGTTTACTGGAAAAGCTGTTCACATTTATAAACAAAGCTCACTCTTCCTGATTTTATCTTTCTCCATGTTATTGTTTCCGGTTGTTATTCATTTTGACCCATACTTCCACGGGGACTTTCCAAAGAAGAGACTCCACAGTGATATAAAAATGCATCTGAATAACATCCAGGAAGAAAAGTGGGGAACTGGTTATAAATCTGAAGCGTGATTACCTTTTACTGGAAGAAGAGAAAGACGCGGGAAGAAATTCAGGCTGGATGTAATCAGCCTGGGAGGGCTCACCCCCCAGGGTGATATATTTGCTCAGCTACTGTGCTTGGGTGTTTTGACATCAGAGTAAGAAGGGAAAACAGCAGCAATCCCAGTAATGCTTAAATGTCCCCTGCAAAGAACTTGGAAGCCTGAAATTTTACCCGCTTCTCCCCTCTGGGTTAAGGAGAGATTTTCTTCCATCCCACAAACACAGCTTTGTTCAGCCCTGGGCATGGCACTTTCTTTTCTCCTGTGCTCCATTATTAGCATGGTTTTAAAGCACTGTTTGGCTGCACGCTGAGAGCACAAGCAGCCTCAACGCAGTCCTGTGCAGGGGAAGAGGAATGCAGTCAGCAGCCTGGGAAGGTGTAAGCACCCCTCTGATTTTGAATCCCTTGGCCAAACCCTGTTGATTCAGTTACAGCATCCCCTGTAGTTTGTGCTTTCCCATCCTCTGCTTTCCAATTCCCCATTTAAGGAAGATCCTGTGGTCTGTGAGCATCATTTTCTCTGTCTTTTTTGAAGCCTTGCAGGTGAAAAAGCTCATGTCAGATGGGATGGGGTAACCTAATTTCCAGCAGGAGCTAAGAGGTGATGCAATTCAATGAATGAGCAAACAGGACGAAGTGGGAGCCTCTGCAAGATGCAAACTGGACAGAACGAGCCCACAAGCCTCTGAGCAAGCCTTGGAGACTTTCTCACTCTCAACAACTCCCTGACAGGAGGCTGGAGCCAGGGGGGGTTGGGCTCTGCTCCCAAGGGACAGCACAAGAGGAACCGGCCTCCAGCTGCCCCAGGGGAGGTTGAGGTTGGACAAGAGGAACAATTTGTTCAAGCCCTGCAGGGGTGTCCAGGGCTGTGCCAGGCTGCCCAGGGCAGGGGGGGAGTCCCCGTGACCCCTGGAGGGGTTTCCAAGCCCCCCGTGGAGCTGTGGTGCTGGGTTAAGGGTTGGACTTGATGGTCTTGAAGGTCTCTTCCAACCAGACCACTTCTATGACTCTATGATCTGCACTGGCTTTTGGCAGCTCTGCTCCTCAGCTGGCCAGTTTGGGATCTTGCACTCCATCCCTAGCACCACTGACAATGTGCATCTACCCAAGGGCTTAAAAGCTGTGGCTTGAAAATCTGTTTGGGTTTCCTTGTGTTTAAAAATGACTCCTATTTCTAGTAGAAGTTTATGGACTAACAGAAGGGTTTAGCTGTCTGTGTCAATTTTTACATGCTCGATATATGAGCCTGTACAGAGACATTGTTAAACTCTAGGATTATCAATAATCCAATTATAGTAAACAATACATGTTATAAAAGTGAGAGGGGGGGAAGTAGATCTGGAAGAGTGTGTTGGGTTACACAAGGAAACTGCAGAACCTGTCGGGATGTCAGCGACAATAAAAATTATCTCATTTTATGTCTTGTCATTGGTCCCTGCTTGAAGGGTGTGGGGACCTTCACCCAGGCAGTTCCAGTTCCTAAGCAAAATGTAAGAAATAAAATATGGAGTCCTGTGTCCAGCTCTGGAGTCCTCAGCACAAGAAAGCCAGGTGCAGGGCCAGAGGAGGCACAAAAATGATGTGAGAGCTGGAACCCCTCTGGTGTGAGGGCAGGCTGAGAGTTTGGGTTGTTCAGCCTGGAGAAGAGAAGGCTCTGGGGAGACCTTCTGGGGGCCTTTCACCATCCCTGTCCCCACTGCAGGGGAGGTGGCCAGGGCTCTGAGCACCCTGCTCTGGCTGCAGATGTCCCTGCTGCTGCAGGGGGGTTGGACCAGATGACCTTGCCGGGTCCCTTCCCACCCAAACCAATGTGTGATTCTCTGATTCCATGGTACAACGGCTGGTGCAGAGGGAAACTGGGACATTTCCCAGTAGCACTCCATGGTGGCAGTCCCTGGGAAGGGCTTCTGCTTGAGCACAGAGCTCTGCACCTCCTGCGATGGCTGCGAAATCCCCCGCTCACCTGAGCAAGCCAGCTCTTCTGCAACTCATTACACGGCTGAGCTCATGCGTGGTGCAGAGCCGGTTTCCAAGCCTTCAGGTAAATAAAGCCTTCAAAAGCACCGAAACCCAGCTGCTCTTCCTTCCTCACGTCCCAGGGCTTGCTTTAATAAATCCCATACTGCGGAAGTGGGAAGCGGTGTTGTTTTCTGCTTTTGGAGCTTTTCAGCTCCACTCTTTTCGCTGTTTTTTTCCCAAAGACTGTTGAGGGACAGAAGCCAGGTCTTCTTCTGCCTCTTCCGCAGAGAGGAAGGGATCCCTCGAGGGAGGGACATTAAAGATGTGATCTCCCCCTGAAGGTATGGCCACATCAGGAGGACAGGACTGAGGCAGGAAAGGGCAGTGGTCCTTCTGCTTGCAGGAAGCCACCGTCTGCTTTGGGAGGCTGGAGTTTGAAGGGGGGGATTTCTACACAGCTTCCTGACCCCTAATGTCACCCTTTTTAAGGGCAGAAGTGCCAGTTCTGTTCCATCTCTTCCCTTGGTCTTGGCTCTCCCTCTGAGCACGCCAGAAAGACCCATTCCCTTGGAGGAAGGTATAAGATTTTCTGTAAACAGAGATTAAAGATGCTTCTTGGTGACAAATGGGTTTTACTGCCCGTGTCAGGCATCGGCTGCCAAGTGCCCAACTGGCAACTGCTCCCTGGCAATGCACACGTGTCAGGCATCCGCGCTCATGGAATTGCTGTACTTTTATGGTCATGGATACAGGAGGCTTTAAACACTCTGGATTTCTGTGCATTAAGATATGTTGGCTCACATATCCCTCAGCAGCTCGTAGGTGCTCTGGAGAGGGACACGGAGGGGCTGGCACGAAGCAGAGGCTCTGCAACGTGCCTACCCTGGGCTGTGCTGTCCATCATCGAGGAGCCACCAGCTCTGCTCACATGTCTGTGCTATTTTGTTCCCAGAAATAAATAAATACAGCCCCTGGTTTCAGGTCTGTGTCCCGAGGTGGTCATGGCAATGACGGTGGTGTCCTGGGCTTGTGTGGGAACTGGTAGGAAATGGGCTCTTACAGGACAAAGGGAGAAATTCCCAGCTGTGGAAAAACTCAGACGGTGTCGAACGTAACCACCTTCCAGCACCATGGGAAAGCCAAGCACTGAATTAAAAAAAGCAAATTCCAAATGACCACGAAAAAAAGTGGCTGAGGACTACTGGAAAACAGGACAAGGTTTATTTTCCGTTCTCCAGAAACAGGCAAGGAAAAGCTTGGGTTTGTGAGCAAAATTTCAGGGAGTGGAGCACCAGTTTGCACCACAAAGGATTCGAATGGGAGCGTGACAACCTTTAAAATACACAGACTACCAAAAAACTACTTTTGCACGTCTCTCACTCCCTTCCCTAAGGAAAATTGGGACCCTGCAGGTGTCCGTGCCTGCGTTTTTAGAAGGGAATGGCAAAACTTGCATTGACATCACTAAAAGCAAACTAGAGCCCATCAACTGCAAGGCTCACAGGAAAACTCACATGAACTTCTTTGAGCTTTCCCGGCCAAAATTCTTTCAGCACGCACCTGCTTTCTGTTTGTTTTGGTGAAAAGATGGAAAAGTTTTAACTTTACTGAAAAATCGTTCGGATTTATCTCAAAAGAAATTAATATATAGATATAAAAATCAAGTCAAGCATTGGTTGCTGATTTATTTCTCTCCTTTGGGTTTTAATGGAGTCCCTATAAAATCCTCTAGCTGAGCCAGGTCCATTTATTGCCAGTATTGTGCTCGACTGAGGGAAGGTCCTACGTGTTTTGTTTGTTATTCTGAGTCATATCACAAACATTTTAGCAAAAGGTCCAAAGATTTACAGGGAAGACAGAGAAGCCAAAATCGCCAGATGGAGAAAAGCACATCTTAAGGGGATGACATTTGGCACAAGAAGCAGAAGAGAATTAGAGTTTGGTTTGATCTGCCTCGTATTATATCACCGCTTGTACTTCGCAGGAAATTGTTGAGGTTGAACCAAAATAAAGATCGAGGTTGAGAGCATTTTCTCTTTACACGTTCTTCTGGGACCCCACATCTTTCAGTACACAACCAATTAATTCGAAATACATACACACACTCACATCCAATTTGATTATTTAGGTTTCATCCCAACCTTCAGAGGGAACCAGATGAAAGTAATAATCAGTTCATTCAGCTACAAAGCAAAAAAAGGGGGAAAAAAAAATAATAAAAAGAAATCAAAGCTAGATAAACATATCGTGTTCTCATGGAAAACAACAACAAAAAAAGGGCTGAACTGGCAGGCGAATTAACAGAGCTCTTCCACACCTCTGTCAAAACAAGGTGCTGTCATCCACCGATAAGGAACAACGTTGAGTGGGGACCAACCATCCCTGATGTCCCCTGAGTGGTACAGGAGCCAGAGCATCCCGGCTTGGCCCTGGCATGGGAACAAGGAGAGGATGCTGGGGGCAGTTTGGGTTGTTTTCTGCCTCATGGGTGCTGCCAGCCCTCAAAATCAAGTTGTTGATGTTGGAGCTTTCTACAGAGCTTCCATGTCCTGTCCCAGGAGCAGTGGAGCAGGAAGAGAGGTGTGGGCTGAGACCTGGTTACCAACAGAGGCTGATGATTTCTGAGACACCTCTTTGGAGATGAAGATATCATATCCCAAGCATCAGAGGACTGCACTGATCCAAAAGGGAGGAGAAACAGGCTAAGGGAAGAGGATGGGGCTTGCTGGAAGACTCCTTGCTTAATAGTTCTCTTCTCACAGAAAGAGAAGATGGAGATGCCTTCCTAAAGACAATTCACAGCACTTACACCAGACCAAGGAGAGTTTCTGGCTATTTTAGACAGCAAAACCAAGTTAGCCTCTTAACTGGTGTAAAAATCTTCCCCTAGCTCGAAAAAGTTCAGTCTTGTTACAGAATCCCCTTTGGGGTTATTTCCTTGCATCAAGTATCCTTTAAAAACACGGGAAGAAGCTTGGGACAGGACAAGGGGTAATGGTTTGAAACTCCAAGAGGGAGATTGAGAGTGGAGAGAAGGGAGAGATTGTTGGTGCTGAGGGTGGGGAGAGCCTGGCCCAGGCTGCCCAGAGAGGTGGTGGCTGCCCCATCCCTGTCCCCATTGCAGGGGAGGTGGCCAGGGCTCTGAGCACCCTGCTCTGGCTGCAGATGGCCCTGCTCCCTGCAGGGGGGTTGCACCCGATGACCTTGCCAGGTCCCTTCCCACCCAAACCAGGCTGTGATGATTCTCTGATGATTATTAACACAACCAGGGATGTTATACTGGTAAAGCATAGTGCCTAAAGGACAGACCATGCTTCCCACTGACTCGTGGGGCCACAAAGGTATCATGTCCCCTAAAAAAATAAATGATTGCACTGGACTTGACCTCCTATCATCCAAAAAAGTAATAAATACAAGGAGACCACCTGAGAGCTGGGTAAATCCAGCATTCTGCTCAGGAGGAGGAGTTAGAGCAGCTGCAGAGCTGGGCCAACAGCAGAGAGTTGCTGTTAAGCTGGAAACTGTTCTCCCTATAAACTCCAGTGAGTGCAGGAGAGCCTGCAAGGGAAGAACTGAAGACAGCACGTAGCCCATTACGGTTTTAACTTCCCGGCTTCAATTCTGAACTCGACGTAAAACCCACAAAGAGGAGCCAGGAAAAATGATCCTTTCCAAATGCAGAGAAATGTGCGAATTCAAAAAAATAAATAAATAAAAAGTATCCACCTCCAGTAAAATCCTGAGTTAAGCAACAGCCTAATGCTCTGCAAAGTTATTTCCCCTTCAGTCATGTCCACTTGGCCCTCGCTGAGCATCTTTGCTCAAGTCCCAGGTCATGTTCACTGTGTGAAAATATTCAAAGTTTGGAAAGTGCACTCAAGCTGCACACAACTGGGCATGGAAGCCGGGCTGGATTGCAGCTCATGTCATAAACTTCTGCTTTCAGTGGCTTCTTTATGCCACAGCAACAACTTTTTCAAGGAGGTGCCCTGACATTGTGCAGGAGCACATCTGTGGATGGAAGAGGGTGATGCTTTCTGTTATGTGGGAGCGTGGTAGTAAAAATGAGATGTTGTGGGCTGACACCAGCCCCACAGGTCTTCAGCTGGGACTGCGTCTCCTGGGGAAGGTTGGTGTTTTTATGCATTGCAAAAATCCCAGCACAAATCCGAGCTCAAGCGTGTTATGGAGCGGATGAATGTCTGGCAAGTTGTCCCTGCCACGGTTTATGGTGCAAGACCCCAGCTGCAGATATGGGTGGATGTACTAAATCATGGGGCTGTGTGTGATTTAAGGTGCAAATAAACATTTTGGGTGGGGTATGGATCCTCCTCCTTGGGTAGAAGCATTTTCCTGGCTGAGATATCATCAGCCAAGAATTTGAAGTTTAAAGAAAAAGAAGTGGCATTGCAGTTAGAATCAGAGAATCCCAGGATGGTCTGGGTGGGAAGGGACCTGTCAGGGTCACCTGGTCCAACCCCCTGCAGGGAGCAGGGCCATCTGCAGCCAGAGCAGGGTGCTCAGAGCCCCGGCCACCTCCCCTGCAATGGGGACAGGGATGGGGCAGCCACCACCTCTCGGGGCAGCCTGGGCCAGGCTCTCCCCACCCTCAGCACCAACAATCTCTCCCTGCTCTCCACTCTCAATCTCCCTCTTTCAGTTCCAACCATCCCCCCTTGGCCTGTCCCCACAGGCCCTGCTCCAAACTCTGTCCCCATCTTTCTGCCAGTCTCCTTGAAGCCCTGCAAGGCTCAGACCAGCACAGCCCTGGGCATTTCATGCTGCAATGGGGAAGAGGCAGAAAGTAATTGTATTTTTTTGGGGGGGGGTGTCAAGAAACCAGCAAGCCGATTGTTTCTGCCCCTCTTTGAGACTGAAGATGAACAACAATAAAAAATGTTTTCAATCTGGACTGTCAAGTATGGCAGGATATTTGTGGTAACAGAGAAATTTGCCACCCACTGCTGTTGCTTTGGTGTAAGATTTCTGTGGTTGCTCTTTATTCGGAATAGGTCACTGAGAGAAACTAACACAAAACCAAATTCCAAACTCTAAAGCGGGATTTCCAGATAATACATTATTTCTTAAGGGATGAAGAAAGAAGAAAAAAAGCTTTTTGGATCACTCTTTTCTATGCTTCAGTGGCCTGCTGATATTTTCCAGCATGTTTGCAGGATCCTTGGTCATTTGCAGCTATTACTGAGTAGGTCCCAATCCTCTTAGCTGTCCTCACATATGTCTGCATAGCAGGATCAGGTCATCATTTACTAAAGATTCAGGCCTAAACCAAAACAAAATCAAAAGCAAAGATTGTTGCTAGTGATACAGAAACCTCAATGCCTTGTCTCAAGGCTTGGTTCAGCAACCAAAAATTTGGACTCTGGCTTATGCAAACTGGCCAAAAACCTCGTGAATTTGTGAAATTCAGCTGGAGTTTCTGGAACTCTTGGAAGGAAGAAGGGATGGAGAGATGCTGCTTGGGTTTTTTTTTTGCTTTTTTGTTTTTTTTTCTGGGATTTTCCATGGCCCCAGGAGTAGAGAGGGTCCCGATGGAGGTGGGGTGGAGGAGCTGCAGAACTGCTGTTTTGGGAGATGATGCAAGACCATGCGTTGTGGTGGCAGAAGCTACAGGACAGGCAATGCTCTCTGTGCTCAGACCTGACCCCCTTATCTTTTACCCTTTCATTTAGGCCTAAAAAACTATGTGCCAAGGCTTGCTCTAGAGCTTGGTGGCTCGGTGTTACTTGATGATGCTTCTCCTGCAGGAATTCTGAATATTTCCAAGTCACGGCACTGCTCTCCAAAGCCAGCCCTATGTCAGGCACCTCCAAACCCTGTCCAAAAGGCTGCACTTTCCTATCCAGCCTGTCTNNNGCACGAACCAACCCCTGATCTCACCTACGTGCCTTCAAGAGCTGTGAGTTACAAGGTCTACATCTTTCCACCCACGCCACCACAGATTCCTCATGCCTTGCTGGGTGCCAACATTTTGCAGACCCTTTCCTTGCCCTTTTTCTCCCCCACCCCAGAATGGAAAACACTCAACCCATGGCTTCACCCTCAGAGCTCCTGAAAGAGGCAGAGCACTGGCTCGGAGTTTGAATGATGTCTCGGTGAGAATTAAGGAGGCTTGTAGGAGAGAGCTTACATATGCTGTGAGCAAAATTTACTTCCAGAGGGTTGCATGAGGTTTCTGACCACTGTATCTGTGTGTTCTTGAACATGACGTATCGTGTTACTAATTCCCCTAATTGCATGTCTGGGCTAAAAACAGACTGAGTTTTCCTAAGAAGTTACATTCTTAATAACGTTACTTAAAACACTGTGGTAAATTCAAGTAAATTTTTAACCGATGCACGTACGTTATAAATCAGGGTCTACATGCAGATAATGTTTACCTTAAGCTTGTTTACATGTGGCTCTGCCTCTCGTTTCTTCTGTGTTTTGCCAAAAGGCAGCGACACAAGATAGAGCGACTGGAAGAGGTTCAAGCCTTCTTCAGGCTCCTACTGCAGGGTGCTTTTCCAGGACTGCAAATGCCCCCAGAATAACCACATAAAAAAAAAAACACCCCTAAAAATTCTACTAGAAAAATGGACAACAAGATGCAGCTTCCCCATCTCTTCACCTACCCAAATATTGTGCCATGGTGAGACAGATTTGCTCCCAGCTGAGTGCACATGCTGAAGAAGGTCCAAGAGCCTCGGGTCATCTTGGATGCAAGACTGCTCTGAGTGATGCTGAATGTTGTGTTAAGGAGATACAGCCCTGCCTGGATGTATTTTGATAATTTATGAATTCTTTTTTAGGTTAAAACTTTGTCATTGCCCTAGAAATGATTCCCTGGAGATCCCTCCCCAGTGGGATGCTGAGTGCAGGAGATGGGCACCAACCCCAGGGGCTGTGAGACATCCCTGACCCCTCGCCATGCTGGCTCCCATTCCCTCCCACGGGGACCAGCAGGACAACGTGGGGCTGAGTCATTTGAGGGGAGGACACGGCCTTGGCAGTGGAGAGCAAGATGCGTGGAAGCACTTGACATAGAAGTGAAGCAATCTGGAAGGTGGAGTCTTTGAGGGGGGTGGGTGTTGGTTTTTCCAAATCAGTTCATTTTTTCAGCCGTGAATATCGATTTCCACGGAGATCAGGAAATGACACACATGTGCATTGTTGTCACCTCCAGAAGGAGTGGGAAGGCTGCTTTTGGCCATGGCCCAGTAGCAGTGAGCACGCACTTTTGAGAAGAGAATTATCTCACTGCTCAAAGGCCATTTGCAGAGGGAAGCAACTTGCTTTTCTCCTTTTAATGCCAGCATCTTCACTAGAGCACCAGGAAAACAGCGGTAAACACTTGCCATGGAGAAACTCTCCTCTGGAAACATGGAGAATGGAAAGAAAATACTGCTGAGGAGGCAGCCAGCCCAGGCGTGGCATCCTGGAGGAGATTCCCCCTGCCTTTCAGAGTTGAGACTTTTCTCTCCATTTTCCCTTTGCCCGTCAGCACCACTTTGGGATGTGCTGTGATGTGGGTAGAAACATCCAAGATTAATTCCCTGATGGATATTGTTTTCTTCCAGTGATGGGTGAGTCAAAAGCTCACCAGTCACCAGTAAATGTGACAACTCATCAGACGTTTTCACATCCTACCAAGCACGAGGACTAGCTCTGACTCCAGCGCTGGATATTCATTATTCATAGGACACCAGCTGCAGTTTCGACAGAGTTTATTTTGCTGTTCTAAGTTTGTAGCTAAAGTGTCTAGCTCTGTGCAATGTCTGATACCAACCGTCCCACGGGGCCCAGAACTGGGGTGGCATGGGCAAGGTCAGGGCTTTGTGAGCTGTGTGATGGCAGCACCAACCATTGACTCCTCTTCCACTGCCTCATAGTCCAAGAGCCACCTCATAGTCCATGGGCTACAGGAGTGGCCAGCTTGCAGAGCTCAAGTGCAGTACAGGTGGAAATGGTTGGATCCTGACAACATTTTCCATTACATTGGGTTCACTTCCTTCCTCAGATCTCCACCCATCCTCTTCTGGACTCCACCAATGGACCCAACCTTCACGTCAAACACTAATTAAATGAGCATTTATCCAAGCTATTTTTTTTTTTTTTCTCTTGGACAGCTTAGGAGGCAGCAGAGGAGGGAAGGAAAATATTCAAGCTTTAGATATTTGAAGTGCATCAGGTATGACACCCTTGGAGCCGCCCCTGCCATGCCAGATTGATCAGCTTATTGCAACACCCGGGAAGAAAGATGCTTGCATCACTTCCCAGCAGCACACAGCTTTTCCTTCCCTGAGCACTGAACACTTCAGACCTGAAAACAGTGGATTTTTACCATTTTTTAAGAGGTGAAGCTATTTTTCCAGAGACCAGCCCTAACACCAATAGTGATGCTTTGTACCATTATCCTTCTCCTGTCTTTTATTCCATCCTACTAAGATCAGTGAGATCTGCTTTAGCTAAAATGCTTTCAAGAGCCCTGTTTTGCCACTGAGATCATTACAGGGCGAGGGTCTAATTGCAATTACTAATTACCTGTCTCAGACAACAGGGAGAGGAGCCCTTTTCCACCCTGTGACACGCAGCCAGGGAGATGTGTTTGCACCTCACTCTTACTTTGCTATGAATAATGGGTTTCCTGTTTGTTGGGAATGAGGAGCTGGATCAAATAATGGCAATTGGAAAAAAAAATAAAAAAGGAATTGTCTGGCTGGCCAGCAATCAAGTGTAACGTGCTTTTTAAGGATAGAAAACTTGAGTGGTATGTAAAATTGGAGCCCACACTGGGTTTTATTTGTCAGAGGCAAGTGAGTTCAGCTCTGGACAGTGTCCAGAGAACCTTTCTTGTTTGAGTGAGAAACAAGAGGGAGAGTTTGATGAGATTGTCCCTGCTGTAGGTAAGAAGGGAAAGGCTGGATGCAGATAACACCCTCCTGCTCTCATCCACAGCACTTCAGCTTGGTGCCAAGTCCATTGGAGGTGGCCAGGTCCAGAAAATCCCCTAGAAACCTTTAGGAGGATTATTTTTCTTTCTCATATCCAAGCAAAAAGACAAACAAGCTCTTGAATCTATGGAGATATCCGAGCCCTGTTGTTCATAAACCAAGACTGAGCTGCTCTGCCCATGCTGAAGCCCCCGGCAGGTCTCCTTGGCATGCTCTGATTTACACATTCCTTCCCAAAAGCACCCATTAGATGCTGGTGGAGAGCCACCATCCCCTGTAGGCACCAGTTTCCAGCCCCAGCCAGCTTGGCATGGTGAGAACCAGCTTCCAAAGTGCTCTCCTGCTCTTCTGTCATTGCTCAGTGCAAGAGAGGGTTTTTTTTGCGGGCTAAATTAATGCATATTTGGAAGTTGACAGTTCATTTACAGACCTCAGATGGTCAAAACCAAGGAATTTCTCCTGGCCTGGGTTTGCATTTTGTGGGCAGTGTCGCCGTGGGGGAGAGTTTCCCTCCACTGCAAGCCTGGTCCTGCTTTGCCAAGCTCCATCAGACAACCTTGTAAAGTTGTGAAAGCAACTCATTCCGTGTGCCCTTAATTAATGACACACATCTTTCATGAATTAGGCACCTCTTTTCTTTCCCCAGCTTTGCCTCTCCTCGCCTGCTTGGGGCTGCAGCCTGTTTTCCACAAGGACCCAGCACAACCTGGCAGTCATGGCATGTGGTCCCAGCAAAGAGGTGGCAGGTTAGGTGCTCAGCTTTACCTGTATTGTCCCCCCGCCTTCCCCTGACACCACTGGAAGCAGCTGGGTTGTGGAATCTCCCCAGACATCTCCTAAAACACAGAGGGAATTTTGATAGCAGATGGGGAGCTGTTGCAGGCTGGAGATGCCTCCTTGAGGTGACAAAATCACAGAATGGTGGGGGTTGGAAGGGACCTCTAAAGATCACCTAGTCCCATCCCCCTGCCAGAGCAGGGTCACCCAGGGTAGATCACGCAGGAACAAGTCCAGGCAGCTTTTGAAAGTCTCCAGAGATGGAGATTCCAGCCCTAATCTGAGCAGACTATTCCAGCTCTGTTATGCTCACAGTGAACAAGGGAGATGTGCAGCATCTTCCCCCTTGGTCTGCCTCAATTTCTAAACTAAGAGATGCTAATCCCTAACAGAAAGCTTCCTGGTGATACTTTTTGGGTTGTGTCTCTCCCTGCTCTCCCAGGCTGTGCACATTTTTCCATCTCCCATTGAATGGTAGGAACTGAGCTCTCTCAAACCTCCAACCAAGGCTGAATTTCTCCCCCTGCTATTTGAAGGAGTCTTTCCCTTCTTCCTTGTCCTGCTTTAGAAAAGACTTTTCTTCCTGCTGAGCCACTGTTTGTGGCATTTGAGAACTTCCTGAAAAGCTTTCTTGCCAGCCTTCCTCATCTTGAGACCTTCAACTATGGTAGAAATATAGCAGACAGCTCATTTCTAACGCTACTTTCAATCAGTGTTGCACAATATTTAATAAAAGGGCACTTTTTCCTGTTAGTGAGGGCACTGGGGTAGCAACAACACTCTCCAGGAGACAAATTTTGTGGTGTGAGGTCAGATATTTTATCAAACTGAATCTGGTAGATGTTGAGCAAAACTCCAATGGCTTGAAGTTTCAGGGTCCTTTCAAACTCCTTTATTTTCTTTTTCCCCAGTCAGAGCAGAGAAAAAGAGCTATTTGTTAGAAAAACAGTGTCAGGGAAGTTCCAGATGACATTTGCCAACGTTACATCATCAAAGCTAAATCTCTGACAGATCTGTAAACAATAACTTTTCATCTGAATGTCTACAGAGCCCAGAGTATGTGCCTTGCAGCACAGTGCCCTGCATTTGTAGCGAGGAGAAAATACATCTAACAGGAGGAGGTCTCCCCACACTGGTGCTGTTTTTAAACCAGCATGACTTTCCAGAGAACACCCAAAGCTGAGGGGTTGAGGTTGTTTTTTACAGGTTTTGAATTTACATCTTAAAATTGAAGATATCCTTTAAAATCAGAATAAAACCCTCCAGCCTAGGACAGGTTTCTGTTGAGCGCTGAGAGCATGTGCTCCTCAGTTCCTGATCTTTGGCCATGAAAGGCAATCTCCTTTCCAGAACCATGTCCTGGGAGGAACACTTTTGAGACACCAAAGGAAGCCCAAGAGATGTGGAGTGAAAGGATCCCATCTTTCCCTAATGCTCCGATGGGTCTCGGGGCAGAGGCTTCACCACAGGGCTGGGGTTGCACGAGTGGGTTAAAGCCACCCATGACCTCTCCCAGGGCTCTTCCAACCCTTCATCCATATGGGACTCAAACCAGGACCCTGCTGGCAAGAGCAGGACTTGGCTTCAAAGATCAGGTACATTTTAATTTGAGTAAACAAGAACTTAAGGTATTACAAAAACCTTTCAGCAAGCAGCTTACATCTTGGTTTCCATTTCTGCCTTCCTAGCTCTGCTTTTCCTGCCCATCTTCTGTGTTCTAGTCTGATTGAAATGCTAGTTAAGAAAAACACATCCATTCCAAGTTCTTCCACCAGAGCAAATATCTGAGGTGAGATTTGATTCTATTTTTTAATTCTTTCTTTTAATCCAAGGCTGAGGAACTGTTATCTCCCACTGATCTTCAGAAACATCAAAAGGATGCGATGCTTTGTGGGTTTGGACCCAGCATCCCCACAATGATTTTCCATGGGTTGGAGAGACCGTAGGAGAAATTCTGCTGACCTGCTGTCGAAGTGACAGGCCCTACTCAACAGCAGATTTTCACTTCTTCTATATTTATAGCAAAATGGAAACAAAATGTGCTTTAAAGTAAACAATAGTATTTCCATAGTCCGGCTGATTTTCTTGCGTTGGTAAGCTCCCAACCAAAGCTTTTCACACTGTGGTCAATGATGAAAAGGTAAAGGAGGGAGAGTGAAATCCCAGACTGACTGAAGTCTCTGGGAAAGCTGCCACTGATTTTAACAAAAGAGGGCAAGTTTTGCCCCTAAAAAAACTCTGTAAATGGAGGTGAGGCTCATTTGGGAGCTGCAAAAGGAAGTAAAGCTGGTTACTGGGATCTCTGCTCTTCTCTTTCCCATCTAAGCTGGTGGCATGATCAGCCAGGGGAGAAAAAACACAACAGCAATGATTAAACAAGGCAAAAACTGAACCCACTAAACCCACTGCATTATAGAAGGAAACCTGATGTCAAGAGAAACCACATACTTGAGTGGTTTGTAGCTTGGTGTTTGCACCCTCACGCTGTTTGCACAGCCTTATGGGACAGTTTGCCCTGGTGAGCATTTAGCTGGAGAACATATTTACCAAGAATCCATTAAATCAACAACATCTGACGTCATTGTAGGGAGTTGCTGGATTTTTTCCCTTTGTCATAGGAGGAAGGTGATAAAGCATCTGTGACCGCAAGGTTGCGTCACGGGGATTAGTTAGTTAGCCTGAATTTTGGCTGCAGCGATGCAGGGAGCATCTCAAGGGCAAGACAGAGGCCAACGCCTGCACCGTGGGACTGGCTCGCAGGAGAAGCAGAGCATGGAGGAGAGATGAACCAAGGAGAAAGGACAACAGGGAGGTGTTGTGCTGGTGGTGTCTGGAAATGGATCTGGCTAATGGGAAACAATGTCTGCTTTTGCTGGGTCTGATGGTGTTGATAAGACCTTCAACTCCCACTGCAGCTTCCATCAGATCCCAGACTCCCAAGAGGCTTCACAAACATTTATCCACCAGCCCACAGAGGGATCCTGTCCCGTTTCTTAGAGGGGTGGGAGCTGCTGCAAGCACTTCAAGGCTAATGAACAATGATCTAAGCAAGGTTTGGTTCCTGCAGACCTATGCTGCAATCCCCTGAATCATCAGGATTTCTCAAAATCACTTCAAAACTCAGTTCTCACCCTAGGGTGAGCATGCAGCTGGTGTGACTGTGGCAGTAAGTCAGGTCACAGAGCAAACCCGTGGCCAACAGGTCATGTCTACCTGTGCTGAGCATGCAGTGGTGTGGGACTTGGACACCTCAGTGTATGGTTTTGGAAAAGACTTTGGTGGCTTCTTGACATCTGAAAAAACTCGAAGGAACAGATCCTCACTAGCAGGAAGGACCCAAAACACCTCTTTGGTTATCAACATTATTTGACATTAGTAAACCTTCTTCCTCCTTCTGATCAGGAACCAGAAATGCTCATGGGAAAAACCCTGCTCATATAGATGCCAAGGAAGCCAAGAGAAAAAAAATAGTAATAATAATAATAATAAAAGAAACTAGCAATTATGCAAGGCTAAAACCATTCATTTCAAGGGTGCTGGTGTTGGCCACCTGCAGCACCTGCAGAAGGAAGGGTGGTGGATGTGGTGCCCCAACCCAAGGTTGGGCTCTGCAGGGACTCATGTGCCTTGCTGCTTCATGCCATCTCCTCCTTACTCATCCCCCTGCTGCTTCAGATCATCCTTCACCCTGGATTCACAGCATGGTTCCAGATGGGTATGGGACACAGCATCACCCACATGACCCCAAACATCATCTCCCCCGTGCTGCCTCTCTGGAAGGTTTCAGGGAAACATGACTAAGGCTGCGTGCCCACCAACATGTGCGTTGGCCAAGGGCGAGGATGAGCAGCCCAGCCCCATCCTGATGTTTGGTTGTTTGAGGTTGGAACATGAGAAATCAGCACGCCTGCTGCCTGGGTTTGCACGCAGGGGAGGAGCTGCCCTAGAGATTTGGGTTCTCCAGTCCAAAGGAGACACAACTTCTCCTTCTCCCTCCCAAACCCTGCAGCCCTCCCTCACCAGCAGCACCCTTACTCCAGGGAGTGCTCAGCCAGGGCTCACTTTTTGCCTTCAACTTCAGCCAGCCAAGCTTCAGGGCATGCTAAATTCAGATATGCATTTATTATCTTAAAAAATGTGGGAAATAGGAAGGGTTGTAATTTCCCAAATTACTTTTCTTCTTGCTAACAGAAGCTGGCAGCAAATATATTTTAAGTGTAAATATTTAAATACTTACTTGCAAGCACAATTACCTTTTTTTTTTTTCCCTTTTTTTTTCCCCTTTTTGTCCATGATTTGTTTCATTCAAAGCTATAAATACCTACTCAGGAAGCAAAAGTCTACGCTGGATTTTGGGGAGCAATTTTAAACCCCTTGTCAACCGACCAGCTTAATAATTAGAAGAAGTAAGTGTATGAAGAAAACTTGCAGGTTTTCCCCTGCCTATTTTAAATTGGGCAACACACAGAGATATGAAATAAAATGCATTGTTTGGTGTCACACCAAAAATATTGTATCCAAAAAGCACAACGCTTGTTTATAAGATGCAGCTTAGCACCGAGAGGTTCATTTAGCCTTTAGCTTTCCCCTTGGCTTATCCTGAATGTGAAATAATTCCCCCAAAGGCTCAAGAAATGAACGGGCTTCAGCAGTTTTATTTATTTGGATGAGCAGAAAGCGAGGGGGGAAAAAAAAAAGACAAGAAAAAAAAAAGTTCCTGCCCAAAGCAGAGGAATCGCTGTCGGTTCTTTCCCCGGCATTGGCCGTAAAATGGAGAAATGTAAAGCAATAAAAAATTTATTAGGGGTTGTTTTTATAATGTTTACCAACCTCATGCCTCTATGACGCTTTCCAGAAGATAGAGTTTTAATAGGGCTTCGTCCAGTCGACTGAGATAACCATAAAGGAAAAAAAAAACACAGGTTTTGGTGTTTTCTTTTATTTTTTCAGCTCAGCAAAACAAGGAGCCTGATCCCACCAGCTTTGGGGTTTTTCCAGCAATCTACTCTCCCAAATTTCTTCCTCCATCCCTTTTGCAAGCCTTTGGTCATGGGAATGTAAAGTGTAATGTAGGTGTAAAATATACTGTAAGTGTAAAAGGTGATGTGAGGGTAAAATATAAAGGAGGTGTAAAATACAATGGAGGAGTAAAATACAATAAGGGTGTAAAATATAATGTAGGTGTATAATAAAAATGTAAAATATGACCTAAGGGTGAAACATAATGCAGATGTAAATTATAATGTAGGTGCAAAATATAAGGCAGATGTAAAATATAAGGTAGGTGTAAAATAGAAATGTAAAATATAAAGTAGGTGTAAAATAGAAATGTAAATGTAAAATACAAAGTGAATATAAAATACACCACCAATGTGTAGATGTGAGATATAATTTAGATGCAAAATATTATGTAGATGTAAAATATAATGTAGTTGTAAAATATAATGTAGATATAAAATATAACCTTTGTGTCTTATCAACAATTAAAAAGCTGAAGGGGGAAAATAAACTCCTGAAACATATTTCCAAGAAAACAGCTGAATTGTTGCGAGGGTGATTAGTTCTGCTCCTCATTTAAACAGTGCACAAAACAAGCCGAGCTTGATTTTGAGAGTTCCTTTGAGCAGCTATTTTTTTTTTCAATAAATCACATTATGGGAAATGTCCTCTGGTATTTGTCTCGAGGTAACAAAAATCATCTTTTGCTGGTTGGGCTGCAGGGGCAGAGAATATCTCCTTTTCTTAAAAGGACTGTTTATTAGTCTAAGGTTCATCCCCTGATTTATCGATTCGGATTTCCAAAGCCCGATGAGCTGGGTGCACAGCAACCCAGTGTGCCTGTCGTATGTTCCCAGCTGACGTGTTTACAATATTTTTGATTTACACCTTCCAGGTGTTCTTTTGGAAAATATCACTGCCTTTGGTTTACACATTTTTTCAATATATTTGTGGTCATCAGCGAGCTTCCACATTTGTTACAGGGGATGTGCCAAGGAGAAGGGTTGGGGATTTTTTTTTTGCTTTAATTTGCTGGCAAGATCTAGATTTTTTTACTTTTAGGAAAAAAAAAAATACAACGACCCAACAGATAATTGATCACCTGAATTAAGAACACTCCCAAAGTCCATCTTTTAGATTCAATGAGGTTGTTTGCTCAGAGAACTGTGTGGCAGGCTTGTGCTTCTGGTGGACCTCTCGAAATTTTCAGTTGACCCTAAAATGGAACATAAACATCTTCCCTAGCTCTTTTTTTTTGTCCCCCTTTCTTCTGATAACACAAATTACCATCCCGCAGAAAATTCCTGCTACATCTGCCAACTGAAAGTCATTTCTCTATGCGACTCTATTTTGCAGTGCAAGACTTTTGATGTAACTGAGACCAAATTAACTAAACAGGACGTGTCCTGTAGTTTCTGAAATGGTGCAAAAAAAATAAAAAAGCCATTTTCTTTGGCTTTCTTTTTTTTAATCCTGTGTATGTTTGGCATAGATTTTTAACGGTGGATTAGCGCTGCCGTTTAATTTCAGGTCAGGAGCCAGGCTTTGTTTCTAGAAGGCTTAGAAAGAAAAACTGTCATTAATTCGATGGTACAAAGTAACATGGGCAAGTTGTTTTTTTTATTCAGCCGGAAAAATATTTTCTGGGGCTCGGTTTGCCTTTGCTAGAATAGCACAATCTTCTCCTTCAGCACTCAGATTGCTTCTCTTTCAGCGTTGTCAGTAAATGCTACGCGTGGTTTCTCACTGCTTGCCCTTTACCTATGTCCCAGGCAAACATCCTGACCGTGGCACACGCAGAGCGCAGCAGTATTCTCCAAAAGGAGAGGGTTTAGTAAAAAATTAGCATGATCCTCAGAGATTTTTCTGGTAAATCTCCACGTGAGTCCACGGGTTTTACCTGCAACAGAGCAGAACTCAGATATTTTATGTTATTTGCATCATTCTTGTTAATGAGGCGCTTCTCTAATTTAATTTTATTCCCATGTGCTTAGAACATCAGGAACTGGGTTTGGGCTCCGTGTGATACCCAAAATTCCACTGCGACTTTGAGATGAGAAATGGGAATACTGTGGGACGAGATGGTGGGAAAAACCACGTCTTGGCTGTCACCGGGTCAAAGCCACGCCAGAAATCGTGGGCGATGCCGAGTCTGAATTGCTCAGGGTCTCAGGCATCTCCTGCAGTGCCCGTTGGGGTATTTCTACTCCAGGGAATATGAGTGGAATGTTAGCGGTCTTTCCTGCAAGGGCTAAAAAAGAAGGAAATCAATTCTATTCAAAACTATTCATTCCAAAATATTTGAATCTCTTTTTGAGCAGAAAGGAAGCCTGGAAATGCAGCTTAATTTATCTACCATTCACCAGTCACTCTCCAGTTAAAAGCTGGGGGGTTTGGTGTGCACCTTGTGACTCGTTCCGAGGCAGAGTTGCTTGGCGTTAGCAAGTGAATCCAGAAAGTGTGAGAGAGATATTGTGATGACCTAAAAAAAGAGTAAAAATTAAGCAAATAACCAACTCAGCTCTTAAGCCAGTAATGTAAAGAGAAAAGGGTTGACAGTTGTCAATGCTTTTAAACGGGTAGGCAGATTACAAGCCTTACTTTTTAACATCTAAACATCTGAAACCCGTTTCCTGCTTAAAAAAAAAATAAGAAATCAAGGTGGATGACCTCAGGGAGAATTTTTCCTTTTTTTTTTTTTTTATTTTTTATTAACAAATGTGGATTGTACATCATAGTAAAAAAAAAATATTCAAAAAAAAAAGTGCCGCTCTTGGTGGTCTCGATACATTCTCTGTATGGGAGAGCGAGCGAGAGAAAGGGGAGAAAAAAAAACCCATAGAAAAAATAAACGTTACCTTCTCACTTTCAGGGTGGGCAATGCCATTCCAGCGTCGGGGTCCTCGGCTCTGGGAAGTGTTAACGCTGTCACCGCAGCCCCGGTCCCACTGCTGGCGCTTCCCCAGCGCTCCGAGGAAAAACATTCCCTGAATTCCTCCTCCTTCCTCCTATCTTCGCCCCAGCTCGGTGAGCTGCAGGTTCATGTCGCTACTGTCAAATTGCACGGGACACTGCTAAGCTCAACCAGCACCAACCCTGCTCAGCAGCAAGAAAAACCATGGATAAATTTGCTGTTTCAAATCCTTTCTGCCCTTTCCAGTGTGCGTTGGCTGTTGTGTTTTCTTTTCTTTTTCATTTTTTTTTTCCCCTCGAGCTATAAATACGCAGCAGCAGCTGTGACATGTTGCTGAAACGTGCTTTATAGATGTAGCCATCTTCTGACAGAACACTTTTTATTGGCTTCGGGTTCAAATTGGATATTGGAAGTTAACGTTCCGAGCGTGATGGGTTTAATGGTACCAATGGCAGCTGGGAGCTGCATGTCTCTTTCCCCTGGTGAAGATGCTCTAAAAGCACCAGATAAAGGTGACATGAGCTCAAGCATCCATTTAATTATTATATCATGAACCAAAAAAAAAGAAGAAAAGACAGCTGAGCAGCACATATTTCATTTTTATACACCAACTTAATGTAAAGTCCTTGGCTAACCACATAATCACTCAATTTGCCTGGTTTTCCCATCTCTAGAAGTGGGGTTATAAGTTTTCATCACGTCTGGACACGCTCAGGGTGCTCAGTTTCCAGCTGTAATTCCATCATAAGGTTTAAGGGCTTTGAAATGAAGAAAAATGCAGAACTTGATCTCAGAAAGAAGGAACATGGGCTAGATATTTGGCAAAAAAAAAAACATTTTGGCTGGCTAAGCTGGTACCCATCAGTATTTGGGGGGAAATTGCAGGTCTGAGAAGTGCACCAATTAGCTCATCATTTAATGTATCATTACTACATATAAGAAATATCATATAGATAGGAGATGCTCTCATTTCAGCTGTACAAGCCAACTCATACCAACACATTGGAATCCCTGGGTGGTGGATCAGACCCAGAATTTATAATAAGGCATTTAGAATTTCATCTTAACAGAAATAGTTTGCCCTTTGTGTGCATTAAATCACCTTTCTTCACCCAAAAAGCCATTTCTAGGGCACTGCTTAGAGCAGGGTGTTACAACGTGTCCTGACACCCCACAAACACCAGCAGTTATTTTCCTAATGAGCGAGGGCTCTAACATGAAGTAAATCAATTAATCTTCTGGGCGCGCTTGCAAATGAATCCTCATATTATCTGCATGTGCCGTCAGCCAGGATAGTTTGGAAAATACCAGGTCCTATCTTATCTTGTCTGTTCATACACTGATGGGGGGAAAAATAATGGCTGAGAAAGCCGTAGGCAGGGATAATTAGTAAAATCAAGTGACTTGCTGTTTGTTTGCTTTGCAAAATGAACTTTTACCCCTCCACCGCTGCTCCTCCCCCCAATTTTCACCATCTTATCATACAGCATTTGACATGACAGGTTAATGAGAAACCCCCCAAATTGGGCTTCTGCAGCTGATTGTAGCAATGGTGGCTCTTTGCTGGGACAGCTCCACCATCCCGCTGCTCCCCCCCTACCCCCAAATCTCAGCTCTCGGGGAGATGCCAAGGCTGTGATTGTAAATGAAATGCTCATAGATGGACAATAAGTTTCTTTTATCCCCCTCGTTTTGACTTTCAGGGGAACAAGCTCTGCAGACTTTGCAAGATCCTGTCGTGCTCAGCCTGTGGCAGCTTTAAAGTCTTCTATTTTCCTGCATCTGATAATGACTTTTTTATATATGCTTCAAAACATTTTTAACATAACCTGCTCTTACACTGAGTTAAGCATCCCCTCAGCCTCCTCCACGGGAATTTGCTGTTTTCAGACCGCCACAAACTGAACGATTTGGACACCAGAAGACAAACAGTCGCCGTCGGCACGAGGGGAAAAAGAACCACACGGCGTGCGCTCGCTATTAATAACCCAACCTCGGCAGCAAGAGCTGTCCTCTCTTCCCTGCCA
>VWZY01008472.1:74650-96055 GCA_013399075.1 Chloroceryle aenea | reverse complement strand
CCAACAACCTAAGGAAAAAATCTGGCTCCGAATACTTCTTCCCAGGCTTCCTACCAGGAGGAGCATCCGATTGAACCAAGGCTACACGAGGTGGCACTGAGCAGTTGTTGCCGTGCTCCCTGGGTGACCGTTAGGTAGTGATGGTCTGGCACGAGTCTCGTCTGGGTCTGAGTAAGCGGAAGGTGAGGAAGGACGTGGAGAGGACCAGAAGTGACGGGGAAACACGACAATTAACACCGGAGAAACTGCCCTTGAGGGATTCAACCGAGTCATAATATGGAGAAACCTTCTCTGGAGAGGTGGATAATGATGTTGTCACGCAGCACATTTTACCAGCATGATGATGGGGCTCGGTAGAAAACTCTTTTTGAACTTTAGTAAGGGGACAGGGCACGGGTGACCTGCAGGATGAGAACCAGGATCCTTGGGGCACACTCCCCGCCACAACCTTGTCCTGGGGATGGGGACTGCTCTAATTTGGAGCTGGAGATGATCCCCAGCTGACATCTGCGGTACCCAGCCTGCTCAGCTGGCTGAGGGCTGCACAAAGGAGTTGTGTACTCCCCATAATTGTCCTCCTTATCAGTGTTGGTGAGTGTGCAGTAGTCTAAATCACACAGTCATGACACTACACATGGCTGAGCAGGAAGAGCCCACTTGGCCTGGGTTAGATTAGTCTAATCCCACCTCCCTTGTTCTGTCATAATACCCCTCCATCCCTTCACTCCCTATAAAAATATCCAGCTGTTGATTAAAATTAGTGAACTGTTGGCTTTAGGAATAGGGTTGGCAGCTTATTCTCTGTATTTCCTCGATATCTCCGGAGGAATTCCCCATTTACTCAGCGGCCTGATCCTGTGAAGTGCCGAGCTCTCGCGGCTGGGCGGCATCAGCTCTTCGCTCTCTGAAGGCGAGGGTAAATCCAGGGGGGGGACAGCTTCCTCCTGTTCAGCCCCATCAACCTGCTCTCAGCCTTCCCGTCTTCCCCCCGTGGGTGTCGAGCTGCCTTTAGAAAAACAAACGCTCACCCCTCAGATGGTTGCTCTCAACAGTCCCCCTCCTTTGAAAAGGTGACTAAAATAAGCTTCTGGCTCATGGCACCCACCCACCCTCACCAGCCTCCAGCTTGTGACAGCCTGGGGGATGCTGGAGAGAGCCACCACTGCTGTGATTCAGCTCCTCGGAGCTACAGAGCTCTCCTGTGCTGTGCAACTTGATAAGCAACCCCAAGCAGGCTGCAGAAGACTGGGATTTTGAGCAAGCTGCTGTGAAATGCTAAATATTTCCCTTTCTCAGCCCAGATTTATATCCCAGAGCACTTTGAGGCAGTGATAGCTTGTAAAAAAAAAGGACAAAAAAGGCCAACAAAACAGGAGGGGGGGAGATGGCCTGTGAAGAAAGAAAACAGATAAAGTCATGGGTGCAGTTGGAGGAATGTTCTGGAGATGAGCGTTCATGTTTTCCTTGATTTTCTTTCTGCAGATTCTGGAGGGCTCTGGGAAATGCTGGGAATCCTCGGCTAGTGCCTCGGGTGCCTGGCTACCAGGTCTATTTTCTGCCAGTAAAGGATCTGCCTCCAGCTCTGTGGAGTCCTGGGACATCACCAGGAGCATCTGACTGTTCCTAGCAGGGCTGGGGGACTCGGGACACCATCAGCAGCTCCCAACCCCAAAAGTAGCAGCAATCACGTGTTTACCAGCCAAATGCACATGAACAATCTCAACTTGAGTGTAACAAAGGCAAAGCAAGCCAGGCACTGTCCCACAGTTACCCTAAAACAACACATCTCCATTAAAAACCACTGCTCTGGTCACCACTGGTGGGACCATCTTCCCTTCACACCTCACCCAACCCAGAGATTAATTGCTCCAGCAAAGTGTCATTGGATTTTAGTATAATTTCTGCATTTATTAGGGCAGGAATAATTTGCAAAATGTTTTCTTGGAGATGTTCTTCCCCAACTTTATGCTTTCTCCATTGGCTTTTAGGTGCCTAGAGGAGTGATGGAGCTGGATCCAACCCACCTGGAGATTCTTGTGTGCACTCCACGGGTTCTCTAAGCCTCTATTTCCTCAAGAGTAGCTCTGAGTTCATGGGGTTGTTGCCAGGAGAAATCCATGGCAGGAAAATGATGGCACACTCTGGTAGAGAGGTGTAGGACACCAGAGACTACACTTGTCTGCCAACACAAAATAGGCATTGAACTTTGATGGTGAAAGAGAAGGGGTGTGAGGAAGATGAGAAGGGGGTTGCAAAGGAAGAGAAGTGGCATAAATTAGATGTCACAGAGAAGAAACACCAAAAAAACCAGAGATGAGACAGTGTAACAGTCTTCAGAGTGAACACAAGGGTGTGAGACCTTCCAGGAGAGCAAGAGCAAAGACATGATCTGAGGGGAATCACGAGAAAAGACCCAGGGCAAGCCATGTACTGGAGAAATCCCACAAGGAGAAGAACTGGAGCCTTTCAGACATCCCTGGGTGAAGAAGCCTAAAAAAGACATTTCATCCGGATGCTGCTTTCAGAGCTGCAGCAGCTCCCTCCTCATCCAGGGAAAAACACAATATCAAAGCATTTTGGGTGCTGTCAGGATTCCAGTGTTCTGCTCATTGGCCCCTTATGATTTTAGCCCTCAGACAATCTGTTTTGGGTATGTCATTAACTTATCAGCTAAGCCTCTATTTATCTGCATTCACCAAGATCTGAAGTTGTGATGTTTATTCCCACCACTCTGTGGGCGGAGGGAGATCCGCTGTGAAGATTTTCCAGTAATTTCCTTTTTGTTTCTTTTTTTCACAAAGGCATTTGATGCAGCTGCACGACTGTCATCTGGACTCTGGGTAGGAGAGGAGGGACGGCCGATAGCCCGAGTCCCAGCACGAAGCATTAAGACAATCTGATGGGCACTGAAATAATCATCATTTCCAAAGGTCGCATGGAATTTGGTGACAACGTACTTTACCCTCAAGCATGAAGCTTAGAAAATAGAACGTGCTTCTGCCTCACACCCTTTCCATCCTGATGAGAGCCTTGGAAAATGGACATCGTCTCAAATAGTTGCTGTGATGCTATGCAGTATTTAAAGAAAAAGGCTCCTAAAATCAGAATCGTGGAATCATAGAATACCAGGTTGGAAGGGAACTCAAGGATCATCTGATCCAACCTTTAACAGAGCACAAGTGTTGGTTCCAAGATTGAGAGTGGGCATCTCCCAAAGATAGAAGTGGTCATTACTCAAGGGAAGAGTGTGAAATGATTGAGGTAATTGATATGGGCACCAGTAGTAAAGGTGGGAAAGGAATGAGAAGCAATGCCTTTGAGCAGTGCTGATTGACACAGGATGGTGGGGGTGAAAAGGAAACTCTACAGCCCATGGAAGAGGTGTTTTGTGTTTGATTTGCAGCATAAACATCTTCCACTGCCCCCAGATCCTATGGCCAGGTCAGGTCCACCTCAAAAACCCCAAAATGAAAGCAGAATGTACCAAAAAAGAGAGAAAAATTAGAAACTGAGGCCCATTTTAATGTAGATACTCCTTGCCTTGGGTTCCACAGGAGCAGAAATGCTCAGAGGAGCTGCAAGATTTCACTTTATGGACACAAGGGTGTACAATGCCCATCACTTGTTATCCCATCTGGAGTTTCTTGGGATTCAAAATGCTGAACGTAGCGAGCGCGGTACCATCAGCCGCTGTGTTTGCCACAAACCTGTCCTTTGGTGATCACTGCTGGGGACAACAGAGGCTATTTTGAGACTTTTTTTTCTTTTTTGGCCAAGATCCTGTGGATATTCAGCCTGGATTTGACAACCATGTGGAAGAGCAAGTCTAGAGCTGATTTAGACGGGGGACACACAATCTAAACAGCTGGTATTTTATTACCCTGATATGTTTAACTTTTTTCCACTCTTTTTTAAAGCCTGCAGCTCTAAGTTTTGCCCTTTGCAGCTGTAGGAACTGTATGTTAAGAGTAACGGAGCAGCCTCAAATCCCTTTGTATTCTGGGGACATTTTTCCAAGGCATTTTGTCTTCGTAACAATACCCAGAGCTCCCTAAATTTTGGGAAGGTCATTTGTTTCCTAGCAGATAGATTCCCTTATCCAGAGCTTTACTAGAGCCCAAACAACAATTTATAAACTCTAAGCTCCTTTCTCCTTCAAGATGAAGTGCTTTAGTGTTGAAGCCAAACTAAATCTTTAAATGGTATAAGAGGCATTTGGATTTTTTTTTTTTTCCCTTTTTTTTTTTTCCCCTACCCGGCTGACAGTAGGTTTACAGTTTATAATCTGGCCTTTGTAAAGGCATTTGTCAGCCTGTATATTTCATTTTAAAACGCGACCACCCATGAGGACGGACAGACAGGAAGCGTTTGTTCACTTGCACCAACAGCCCGTTTGAAGGTTGGCTGCAAAGTAACAGAATTTAGTCACAAAGGCTAACTTTTTCTTTTGCTTTTTCTTTTTTTTTCTCTATTTTCTTGGCATTATCTGCTAACATCTCGTTTTCAAAAGCAGCCTTTGTTTACGGGAAGCTAGTCCTCCGCTCTAAATTTGGAAATTCTACGTATTCCCCTAATCCTCGCGTCCTAGAAGGGATGCTGGCTATGCATCTTTGGCCTCACAAAAGACAGATCCTGCTTTTATCTCTTCTCACAAGGTCCCCGGTTTAACTGCCCCACCAGAGGAAGATGAGTTGTAGCACTCAAGGGGCAGAGGGGAAACGTTCAGCGTAAGTTAACGATGTAACCGAACGAGCCCGATCGGAAAGCAATGCATCATCTGGTCCATCACTTTCTTCTTTCTTTTGCATCAGGTTGGTTCCCATCTACGAGCCGAGATCTGGAAGGAGCAGTTGTACCAAAAGTTGGTCTCTTTTTGCAATTCAAACAGAAAACCTTTGCAACCCCAAAGAGAAAGCCAAGGAATGGGAGCGCGCGTTACAAACGAGCATCCTCTGCCTCCTCAGTAGATGCGTGCCTGCATCCCCACAGCTGGGCTGGGAGGGGAGAAAGCAAAGCTGGGTGACAGGGGCTCTTCCAGACGCTATCGGATGGAATATTGCATTCTTTTGCCCAATATTGCAAGTAACACTCACTTTTTTATCTCTAGTGCTCAAAGGTTTAAAGGGAGGAAATAGCACAGTTCCAGCGAGGGATAAAGCTTTGGGTTTGTTTTTTTTCCCTAACTCAGTTGCAAAAGATCACAATAAATAACAATCACCTAAAACACCCGTGACCCAGGGTTTAGAGCAGTGCCCCCATCGCTCGGGCAGACCCCTGTGGTACAGCAGAAGCAGAGGTTTTATGAGTTTTCTCAGCCTTGTGGCCTCCAAAATATTTCTGCCCTTCCATCTGGGTCCATTTTTTGTCACCACAGAAAGTTGTCTGCTCAACAACCTGGCTACTGCTCCTAACTTTGATGCTCAAGAAATCTTTGTGTAGGGGAAACTGAGGCAAGGGAGCATGGGGTCCAGCAAATTCCCTTAGTTCTCCAACTAAGGTGGAATAAATTGGTCAGCCACCTTCACAGGGCATTAGCTGGTCCTGGTAGGTGGAGTTGTGTGGGAATTCCTAAGGGAATGACATTACATAGGAGAAAAGCTCTGGGGAGACCCGACTGCATCCTGTCAATAACTTAAAGTGGGCCATTAGAAAGATGGGGACAGAGTTTGGAGCAGGACCTGTGGGGACGGGACAAGGGGGGATGGTTGGAACTGGCAGAGGGAGATTGAGAGTGGAGAGAAGGAGAGATTGTTGGTGCTGAGGGTGGAGACAACAACAACAAAAGGGATGTTCTCAGTCTAGGTTGGCTTTTTGAACTCTTGATCAGTGGAGGATGGAAATTCCTCTGCTAGATCCAAGTCCCTGGGCTTGCTTACACATGAAGCACCATTAGCTATGCATGATGGATTTCACCAGGAAGCTGCAAGAGTTGGTGTTATCACCAGCACCTCTCGTGCAAGGAGCATTTCCAAAGAACACAGAGGTTTGTAGGGAAAGACCCGAAAAGAAGGCTGGGAAAAATAAAGGGATGATGATAAAAAGGCAAGAGGAGGAGTGCCCCACGGGAGGGGAAAAAAATGCATCACCCAGGGTATTTTAAGTCATCTCTTCATGCCACAAGAGCAAATGTCACCATTGTTTTGTCATGGGACTGCAGATTTGTGGCATCGTGCTGCTACCAACCCCCCGCGCATTCCAAGGGTAAACCTGCTCTGTGTCCATCTGTCCTCCTGCTGAAAGCCTGGTTTTATTCTGCACGGATCTGGCAGTCCAGACCATTTCTTGATGCTTCCAGGCCTCACTTTCTTGGCTGACAGTGGCAGCAGTCAGCAAGCAGGACTGCAAAGTATGCCCACAGTGCTAATGCTGTTTCTGGCCATACCTGCTCCCCATCCTCCCTCCAAACTTGGGCTGTGAGCATCTGCGGTCACCAGGTTGACTGTCTCACTGTGCTTAAGTCTTTCCAGGCATCCTGGAGGACAAAGACCCTTTCCAAAACAGGACTCAGGGCTTTTTTTTTGTGGTGGCTAATAGCTTAAGCTGTGCTTTTAGCAAGCAGGCTGTGTAATGTAACATCAGCAGAAGGACCATTGCCATATTCCTTTCTCATTTGTACATGTTGTGCTGATCTGCATCGTGCAGTGAGGGCAGAAATCATCCCTTAGTGTTTTCAAAGGAGGTGTCAAGGTTTACAGAGAGTTTGCTTGGGCTTTTGCAGGGGAGGTAGGATTCAACCTTGCTACTGGAGATGCTCTTTTGCCCCACAGTGCCCAGCCCAAACACCAAAGCCAAAGGAAATATTTCTCCTGTAAATCAAATAAACTCTTGCTGAAGTGCTGAGTCTAGCTCCAGATCCAGGAAAGGACTCAAGTTGAGGAAAAGAGGTAGGGTATCTTGGGCACCCACACCTACAAATATATCCCCACGAAAACCAGAGAGGGTGTACAGTTCCTTTCAAGAGTGTCCAGGCTCTTTGCACCCTCATTTTTTGATTTTCTTTCAAGGACACTTGTATATTCCATAATAATGCCATGAACTTCCACATTTCCAGGTCACTGCTGAGTTTTGAGCTTAATAAGATGAAAAGTTTAAAGATTAAAATAAGCCCAGCACAATAACCAAGGAGCTGAGCTATTCCCTGACCACCTCAAGATCACAAAAAAGAAAGCTGGTGCCCTGCTCTGGCAGCTCACAACCTTATCTTTCCCATGAGATATCTCCCTTCCACCACAGACCTGCTACCCTCCTAGTGCCCAGCAAGATTTACTATCCTCCCCTCTTTGCTCACTTGTGGAAACCACCAGGCCAGTGTCTAACCACCCTCAGGGACATCCTTGGGCTGCAGTTCTGCAGCCGTGGAAGCCTGGGCAGATAGAGAAATTTTATTTTCTCCTTCTTCTTCTTGCATAATGCAAGTCTTGCTGTGAGGGTGTAATTCTGAGGTAGAAAAGAGAGGAGAAAGAGCTTTTGTTAGATGAAACCAGTGGTCTGGTAGCCACAGCTGATGAAGTCCCGTAGATAACTCATCCCTGAGTCAGGAGGATGGGGCTCAGTGGTGGGTTAGGGGCAGACAATGCCCCACTTGTCCTTTTGCAGAGCAGCTTTTCTCTCCACAGGCTTCTCAACCTCAGTGTTCGACAGAGAGGGGCTTTGTAAATAAAGAGAAGAGTACCACAGGACCAGCATGACACCAGCCAATGTTTAAATTGCTCCTTCCCTGTCCATATCCCTCCTGTTCCTCACATCCATTTGTCTTATGTCTTCTAACCAAGACAGACACTGGCTTTAATTCTCCAGTTTGGGGTCTCTGTGCTTTCCCATAAGGACACAAACCAATAATAAATGCTCCCACACTGAGATGACTTCCCAAGTGGTCACAAGTTGGGTTTGGACTCCACTAACTTAGCAAGAGGAGACACCCAGGTGAAATGTGGAGCTGTGTGAAATCAGAGGGCACCTCAAATATAAAGACTGAACTATGAGAAGTGGGGCTGGGGATGTCATTCAT
Source organism: Chloroceryle aenea (assembly GCA_013399075.1). Taxonomy (NCBI): domain Eukaryota; kingdom Metazoa; phylum Chordata; class Aves; order Coraciiformes; family Cerylidae; genus Chloroceryle; species Chloroceryle aenea. The sequence goes on along the minus strand of VWZY01008472.1, from coordinate 88,047 downwards.
CTTCCCCATCCTGTATCCCTGCTCTCCTGTGATGCCTCCTCCAGCATTCCACCTGCTGCTGAGCCCATGCTGAATGCTAAGGGGCTGGACCACAGCTTCTCCTCCGGTCCTGGGTCTTTTAAGCTGCTAAACACAGGCAACATCTAATATGCAACGTGGGCTGGTTGTTCTGCACATCTGCCCCAGGTCTCCACTACAGGAAGAGCAGCAGGGATGTTCCAAATCCAGAAATACACATTTTGTGTAGTCAGGCAGTTGTTTATCCAGGATTAACCTAGGGCAAAAGTTGAGCTTTCCTTTTTCTTCCAGAACAACATCATTCTAGAAATAAAAAGCACTAATTCCTCCAGAGCTGCAGCATCCCTTGGGTTTTGTGGGACTGATCTATATTCACTTACACACATATCATTTCTTTTCCCCTATGACTCTTTAGTATTTTTTCTGCATTTCTTCCTAGTACATAGATTCCTCCATCAGTAACATACACAAACTTTGGAGATAGCTCCATATTTAAGTATTTCTTCCTTTTCTGAAGACTCATCCAAGGACAATACATTTTGCTTTCTGTGTCCTTCACTGAATTTGAATGCAAAGCATTAATATTTTTAATTATAATTATTTTTTTTCAGTGCCTGAAGCTGATACAAACTGTTCTGTTAGGGGCTAAGCCTAGAAAGCCAGAGGAGCATCTCTGCCTGACAGAGATGCACTCGCTGTCCCTCACAGCCTCTCCTTTAACAGCTGCAGGGCTGGTTTAGTCCAAACTGAGAGGAATTTTAAAGCATATCTGGAGACCTGAATTCAAATCTAGCAATACCAGGCTGATTCAGCACCTCCTGGTTTGACTGTTCTCTCTGTTTTCCTGAATTTTCCTCAGCCTTGCTGGAAAAGATGAGCAGCTCTGCTGAGCTGTCTGGACATCTCTGTGACTCTTAGGACGGCGTTTAAGTTTTCTAGGAAACCTGGAACAGCCCCACTCACCCACATCTTTGGCATCCGATGCTAAAAATGATTTTGTAGCAACTTCTAAACCGCTCTACAGTGATTTAGTAAACAGTAAATTTATTTTGGGATTTCATCCCGGGCAGAAGACTGCTTCATTTTCCTCAATAAAAGCCTATTACGTTATTAGTCTCAGCCTTATGAATCCTATTCCCAACACTCAACCTTTATTTATTATTTGGAAGGGGCATATATCATCCTGTCTTATAACTGTAAATACTCTACTTACACAGAGCCCAGCACATCCTCTTTGTTTATAATCTAAGCTGCAATGTTTTGCATAAATTCGTTTCCTTTCCAAGTTGAAAGGTCTGAAAGATATACCCACGAGTATCCTAATGTCATGAACTTTAGACTCAGCCCAGCCCACACCTCAGCACACCCAAGGGATCCCCTTCCAGCTCGGCTGGGTGTGATGTTGATGCCTAGAGACAAATAATCACAGCATCATAGAATGGCAGGGATTGGAAAGGACCTTCAAAGATCATCAAGTCCAACCCCCTCTGCCAGAGCAGGACAAAACTAGAGCAGATAACCAGGGGAAAAAACCCAACTGCCTGGAAAGCAGGTGGTAACTGACCCTAAGTGCAACTAGGGCATGAGGAAAGGAGGGATTTGTGGAATATATTATTGGGAAAAATGATTGCTTTGATTTTTCATGATGAGTCAGAAGGCTACAAAGCATTTTATTGTAGGGCTGCAAGGTAGGGATTCATATGGTGTGGGCACAGTGATAGGAGTACCTCACCCATGGGCATATAAAATAGTTAATTCAAAGAATTTGAAGGAGCAGACTGGCAAGAAAATCAATAATAAAATTAAAAAAAGGCAATGGAGCAGCTTTAAACAGCACCTGCACCATTTCCAAGAGCTCAAGTAAGAAAAAAGACTCATCTGGCAGTTTTTCTACAGTCGTGGCTTTGCAGCGTGGGAATCACCTCCTTCCTCCTTCTGCAGGCACCACAACACACGGACCCCTTTTCAGCTTTTGAAGATTAATTTGCTTTTATTTGCTTCATTTCCAGTAGAATGAAAGGCGAGCTTCTGCTGACAGGCTTGAAGGTGGCTGATTTATCCTTCGTTGGTTCAAAATGAGCCCAGTGATGGGATGTCTTTTGCAAAAGGAGAAGTTTGAAAGCAGCCACTTTCAGAAGAAAGTCAGAATGAAGCATTTTGTGGTTTCTTTGGGTTCTTAATGGTTTCTGCCCCACTCACTGCAGTCCTCTGCCTGCTCAACACAAACTTGGGATTAATTCAGCCAACAGTGCAGGTGAACTATTAAGTTATGTAAAATAGGAGACCACCAAGGTCTTCTCAGATCTGGCATTAGCTGTGGTGATGATAAAATGCTAGTTTTACATCCCATGCCTGGGATCTAACTGAATTTGCACTGAGGATGGACAACATGGGGATAGGAATATCCTCCCTCAATCCTGGAGAAATGGCCCAGCTCCCAGTCCAGAAGAAAAGAGCCTATTGTCCTAAAGAATATTTCCTCTCCTATTAGTCCCAGTCTCAATTCCCAGTGAAGCTGCTTTGAGCTGTCACGTCCTCACCTGCTCCACAAAGGGCTTTGGCACCCCGAGCCCACCCAGCATCATCCCCAGTCCCCAGCCAGCAAGGGGTTAACATCACTACCCCCAGCCCAACAGGAAAGGCTTTGTCATGAGCAGATCCCGTGGCAAAAGTGAGTCACCAGAGGTCACACCGGCAGGGTTGCCTGGCCAGTGGCCAACACCAGAGGAAGAACAACCAGGGCTGCAGCTCCCCATGCAAGGTACCACCAAAACCCCCCAGGGCTGAGGTGGCCCCAGCCAGGTCCCCTAAACCACTCCCAGACACGTGTTTTCTTTGAAGGCCTGAAATGAGTCCTTTTATTTTTGGTGTTTATCCCACTTTTGCTTTCCCTTTGAGATGAGGGAGAGCTCTGCTTCGTCTGCCCAGATGGAAAGGAGAAGGGACAAGAGGGATGCTTTCCCAGTGATATCACCAGTGCTGAGTAAATTCTCTGACCAAAAGTTAGGACCAACAGAACAATTTGTGCTGCATCCTTTAAATGCCAGATCTCCATTTGCTCTCAGCCTTACAGGAACAATCAGGGCACTTAATAGCCAGCTGCTAAGTCATCAGGTATAAATATTTACAGAGACCTCTTGCGACATGGACATTCTTCCAGACGCAAGAGGATCCCAGTCATTTCATGGCATTTTTTGCCTTATACAAAAGAATCCTGGTTTAGACACACACGTTTTAGAGCTGTTTTGGCCAAAGTGTGCTGCTGGGTTCAGAAGTGCAAGATATAAACCCTGGAGAACCAAGGCTGAGCCTGCAGCTGAAGGTGAGACAATTCAGGCAGCACCTCACATGGCTGTTAGCAGCAATTGCTCACACGCAGCAAATCCCAACTTAAAACCAGGCAGTTTTCTAATTCCTTAGGGCTACCCCGCTCTGCTGCTCCACACACCAACTTCATTCCTCTGGGATCAGCTGTGGATGCTCCGGTTTGTGTCGGGGAGCTCGGCTGGTCGGTTATGCTGAAGGGTGGAGGTTTTCTCCTCTTATACATCCAGAAATTCCCCCCACAGCTCTGGTGTGAAATGATTACAGCACAGCTCAGGCTGGAGCCAAGATCCAGGAACTATGGCAAGCTCTCAATGAAAATCATATTGGTGGGTTTACAAAAAAAATTAATAAAAGGTGTCGATTTTGTGCTGGAGAGGGAACAGAAGTTAACTTGCAGTGTGCCTGCCTGCCTCCTTTTACTGATTCCAGACGCCAGGCCAGGCAGGATCTGGCTATTTTCACTATCATGTTATCACTCTGCAATATGTCAGCAAATTCTTGTACAAACATGATTTTTTTTTTTTTCTAAAGCCACGTTTTATCACTTCTTTTACATAATCATGAATGATAGTGAATCTAATCGGGATTGGGCTTAAAGGAGGCACACGAACAATGATGTTAGCAGCATGGGGAAGAACATCTTGTCCTTTTATTTTTAAAGCTGTGCAACACTTCAGAAGCAATCCCCCTCGATGCTGAAACGACTAAGAGGTTTGAGAGCAGTAACTCGTGATAGGACAAGAGGAAATGGGCTTAAATTGCAGCAGGGGCATTGGAACAGGCTGCCCAGGGAGGTGGTGGAATCACCATCCCTGGAGGTGTTTAAAAACCATCTAGATGTGGCACTTCAGGACATGGTTTAGTGTTTCTGGTAGTATTTAGTAGATGGTTGGATTTGACAATCTCAAAAAGCATTTCCAGCCTGAATGATTCTATGATGCACTTGAACCTGGCAATAAATCATCTCTGTGCTATGCAGGGAAGTCAACAAGCAGGATTATGATTTCACATAGGCATGAGCCAAATGCTTCAGCTGAGCAGAAATGACTGAGGTTAAATTCGAAGTGCAGCATTTCATGGAGGGACTTAGTGTGAAAAACACAAAGCTGATCTGTAAAGCAGCTCTGGTGGAGCTCTGGAGGTCTCAGAGCTGATCCAGCATCACCACTGGGCAGCAACACTGGCACAATGCTGTGAGTGGTGACCCCATGTCGGAGGGCACTGAAGGAATTGTCACCAGTGTCCCACGTTGGACACTTCTAAGATTCAGCTGGACAGGGGCTGGGCCAGCTTCTCTAGACTGGGCTTTTGCCAAGAAAGCCTGGATCAGATGGCCCTTGAGCTCCCTGCCAACCTGGTATTCTATGATTCTATGATCTTTCTTGGTTTGTTTTCTTAGGTCAAATAGGATAGAAATAGAAAACCAGCAGGTTTGCTTTATTTCAGAGGGAGCTGGCATTTGATAGATGTCCAGAGGAAAACCTGTTGCATTCATCATCCCAAACGTTTACATTTCCTCTTGAAAACTAAATGTTACAGAAAATCAAAGCTCTTCTAGGCTATATTCACCAAATACAGAGCAACATCCCTGCTCTGTTGAACCCAGGGGCAGTCTCACTGATGACTCCACCAGATTTGAACCTTGCGCTTCGTTACCTCAGTACTATTTTTACACCCAAGGCCCTGACAGCCAAGAAACGTGACCTTTTCTCCCTAAAAATGCCATCGACCTGTAATGACAGCTTTCTTAATGAAGAGAGAAGACACCTTGCCCTGGCTGAAGCCCAGACAAGCCCTTGGCAATCTGCTTTCTGCTGCATCCACCATGTTGAAAGGGTTGGGACCAAACCTCAGGTGAAGGCCCAGTGATGGCAGCAGGCAGTTCCCTGCACCAAGGACGCACATTTGCAGAAGATATTTCAGGGGAAAGGGGAGGAGAAGCAGCATTTTGACAAACACAAACCTCTCCAGCAAAATTAACCCCTCTCTTAATATTTTTCATGCTCTCCCCCAGATCTTCAAGCAGAAAAAGGCTGTTAGGAAGGGGAATGGGTTTCGTGCTGTCATCCTCGAGGGGTAACTGAGACTTTCAAGTGGCTGATCTGACTTAATCTTTCAAAAATGTGTCCAAATTGAACAAGCCAGGAAAACCTTGTCCGTCCCTGCCCTCTCACTGAAGGGAGCCGTTCGCCAGGGAGATTCTTCACAGCAAAGCCTGCATACCAGAGGTAATAACCTCCAATACCTTAAGTCAAAAAGCCAAGTAAANGAAAAAATAAAAGAAAATAAAAATCATTCTTTAAAAAAAATCTAAAAAAATTAGCAGATTTAAATAGTTTCCCTGCATCAAGGATAAGAAACAAACGTGGCTTTTCCCAGCTCCTGTCTAGTCTTGCTAGGTGGAAAGCTAATATTTGAGTTCATGCTTCAGTGGGGACCATTTGTACATTAAAAAAACCCCTATCCACGCTGGTTTGCCCATTTGCCAGCCAGCGTGGGATATAAAAAAGGAGCTGATTTTGAGTTTCCTGGGTTTATTTAGAGACAAGCCCAAGATGACCTTTCACTCCCACACACACACTTCGTTTGCCTAAAAATGGAACCTCCTGATCCTCGAGGCTCGTGTTCGTGAAGCTCCAGAGGTTGATATAACAAATTGTGCCAGAATCCTTAAGTTTTGAGGCTGTTGGGGTCTGGGATTGTGAAGTCACTGGGACTGAACTCCAGCTTGGGTTCCCCACTTGTGTAATAGCATAAGCTGCTTGTTAAACCCCACAGACCACAAATCAATTCATCATTTTGCTCTCTCCTGCTCTTAAAGAAAAGGGACATCCCAAAGCCTTGAGATTCATGGGAAGATCTGATCATTTTACATGGATGCAAAGTATCCATGTGAATATTTTTCCTTTCCCCACCACAGGCTGGAGTTGGGCATCAAACTGCTCGAAGTCCCAAGAGAAAGGAGCCTCCTGAGCCAAGCAGTGAAAGGCAGAGAGCGTGGGGGGCTCTGTTGATCATCTGCTCTCCTTGAGCAGGAGAATCTGGATGCTCAGCTGAGCCCAAGCCCTCAGCCCCAGCCTGGTGTTACTGCCATAAAAAAGCTTTCCTTTTCCTCAGCATCCCCCCCTTACAAATGCCAACAGCCCTGGCTAATAAATTCCTTTAGGAAGCTTTTAGATAGGCTGAAGATGTCTTCTTCATTTCCAAGGCAGCCTCCTCTGGTTGTCTGTGACCTCCTGCTCCTGGCAAATGCCCCTGGCTCCGTGGGAGTGTCCGGGTGGGTTGGCTGGGCTGTGCTGGGGGTGATGCTCAGAGATGGACCATAAAGATGGAGGGAAGGACAAAGGGAAGGAAGCACGTGGAGATCGAGCCAAGAGCCCAGCAGCAGCTTTGGTACCCAGGCTTGGATTACACAAGTTTGATGTATAATATGTTAAATAAAATACAGAAATCACCTGTTTGGGGGAATTTCTCTGGCTTTGGACTTTTCCATCAGTGTGAAAGGTGTGATGGTTAGAAATGGACACTCCCAATCTGGAGGAGGCATCTGTAGATCTAGATCCTGAGCGAGCTCTGGCAGAAACCCAGATGCTCATCTCACCAAAATGGATTTAACTGGTGCAAGTTGGGTAAGAGCAACCAGACCCAAGTTACAGCAGGGCTGTAGGAACCCCAGCACTGGATGAATCGTGGGTTTGGGTGCCCCTGGGCACTTTCTAGCATGCGTGNCAAAAATGTGTCCAAATTGAACAAGCCAGGAAAACCTTGTCCGTCCCTGCCCTCTCACTGAAGGGAGCCGTTCGCCAGGGAGATTCTTCACAGCAAAGCCTGCATACCAGAGGTAATAACCTCCAATACCTTAAGTCAAAAAGCCAAGTAAAACTCACTAGGTAATGCATTTGGGATTAAGTTTAAATAGGCTCCCGTCACTAATAATGCATCTGCTGGTGATGGGGAGATTTGGTGGGACTAAGGCCGGCGTTGAGGGATGGAGGTCTTGCACAGCTCACCAAACAAACCCGAGAGGGAAGGCAACAGCAGGGGTTCAAGAGGAGCACCCCAACCCCACCATCCACCCACTGCCCCCTTGGCGACTCCCACCCTGGCTTTGCAGGAGGGCAGAAAGGGGGGGGAGGGGGGAGAAAGGAGCTGGATTCGGTCCATTTTTAACTCGCTTGATGTGTCTGGGATGTAGACAGATGCTGTTTAGACAGGCTGGTTCGGTGGGTGGCCGGGCAAGGAGACCATGGCTGTACAGTTTATAGAAGGCTCCCGGCATAAATGAACTGTTGAAGACCATTGGAAGCCTCAGTGAAATCACAACATGCAGAAACACGGGGGAGGGAGGAAGGGAGAGGAAAAAAAAAGGCTCTTTTTTGAAAAGGCAGAGAGAGAAAGGGATGTTTTGATGGAGTTTGAGAAAATTACAATGAGGTGGGTTTCACTAAAGCCTGCATTCATTACCCACCCCTGAGCCCCCCCCAAAGAAAGGAAACACTCGGATGCAGAGCTGTTAGAAAAAATAAAAGAAAATANTCCCCCCCTTACAAATGCCAACAGCCCTGGCTAATAAATTCCTTTAGGAAGCTTTTAGATAGGCTGAAGATGTCTTCTTCATTTCCAAGGCAACCTCCTGTGGTTGTCTGTGACCTCCTGCTCCTGGCAAATGCCCCTGGCTCCGTGGGAGTGTCCGGGTGGGTTGGCTGGGCTGTGCTGGGGGTGATGCTCAGAGATGGACCATAAAGATGGAGGGAAGGACAAAGGGAAGGAAGCACGTGGAGATCGAGCCAAGAGCCCAGCAGCAGCTTTGGTACCCAGGCTTGGATTACACAAGTTTGATGTATAATATGTTAAATAAAATACAGAAATCACCTGTTTGGGGGAATTTCTCTGGCTTTTGACTTTTCCATCAGTGTGAAAGGTGTAATGGTTAGAAATGGACACTCCCAATCTGGAGGAGGCATCTGTAGATCTAGATCCTGAGCGAGCTCTGGCAGAAACCCAGATGCTCATCTCACCAAAATGGATTTAACTGGTGCAAGTTGGGTAAGAGCAACCAGACCCAAGTTACAGCAGGGCTGTAGGAACCTCAGCACTGGATGAATCGTGGGTTTGGGTGCCCCTGGGCACTTTCTAGCATGCGTGGCCTCTTGATGATGTCTCCTAGAGGAAAAGATAACCATTTTTATTTTTTTTAAATCAGTCAAAAATTCTCTGTGTTGAGAATCTGCAGCCAAACCTTCGTCCATCCAGAAATGAAACATTTCCAGGAGAAAAGAGGAGATAAAACTGATCTAAAAATCACTTACTGTTCTGAACCAGGTCTTGATCAATTTATCTCCAGAGTCTGGAGGATTTCTCTCCCTTTAGCACCATTTCAAGCGTGATGATGTAAAATACAAACCCACAAATAGACCCTGCTTCTTTATGTTTAAACCCATATGCATCTCCATACCCTGGACTTTCTGGACCTTCGAAAGAATTCATTTGCTTCCTAAGGTCACAGAATAAAACTGTTCAGCTGTTAAAAAATATGCAGCCTTATATTAATGAGTGACTGATAAAGCAATGGAAACCATATTTCTCCCAGTTTGGGCCAAACAAAGCTAAGATTAGAACACTTAACAATAAAAATTCCTCTTCATAATTAAAAATAAAAAAAATCAGAGCATATTTCATCCGGTGGAGGTCAGCTTACTTTAATTACATGTGCCACTGAGTATCAGAAACTAGAATATTAAATGGCATTGATGCTGAAGAGGTATCTTCCCAACCATATATTATGCACAGAAGCAACAGCTCAAACACCATCACATTTCATTGTTCTGATGCTTGAAATATCTCCAGCTCCCGCCTTTCACCCCCCCCTCCCCAAAAAAAGAAAGAAACCCAAAACCCCAATGCTGCTTCATCATCCTGGGACCAATCCTGCTCCTGGTTCTAAGGGAAAAATGCCCCTTCGCTCTGATCTCTGCTGCCTCGTTTAAATTGCTTTGCAAGGAAAAAAATGAGGCATATCACCAGCGATTTTTCTTCTGTCTCGCCCCTGCTGCTGGTATGATAAGGGGAGGACTCTCCTTGCGGGCGACTCCACATTTAATTAGCTCCAGATGCAGCCTAATTAGTCAGTCTGCAGGGCGAGCATTGTTCTGTTGTCACTTGAGCCTTCCCTCACGGCGAAGTAAAAGAGATGAGATTGAACATGAAAACCAGATGCCGTGTGTGCGCCTCGCTCCGGGCTGTCCAGCGGAGGGATCCCCCTAATCTGGGGGGCGAAGGATAATAAATGTTGTGTTTAAAAGCCAGGGGCACGGCCGGAGCTTCACGTGGTTCAAGGAAGACGGTAGCATGTGCCGAACGAAGGGGTCACAGCTTAAAACAACTGATTCCCACTAATTCTCCTTCAGAGGCAGGGCTGTGCATCCTCCAGCAGGACCCGTGCCGGGGTTTTGGTACAAATTGCTTTGACAACTCGCACAATTTTGCACAGCAGGCTTTGGAACTCTCTGTTTCTTGGCTGGATTAAGCCCCTAATGCCTGTGCAATACCAGGGAGATACCTATAATTTCAATGCCGAGGGGTTTCCATTTGGTTTTTCTTATTTAAAAGGCAGGAGGTTTGCTGGTTGGGTCGGCGTTTCACGGCTGGAATTAGGGATGTGGGGAAATCAGCGAGCACGCAGAAAAATCAGCTAGGCAAAGGGGCTTTACCCTAATGCCATCTGACACACTCATAAGCTTTACATGATTTGTACAAATCAGGAGTATGAAACCCTACCAGAAGCCTCGTTTGTGCTCTCAGAGTGAAGGGATGCAGGAGGCAGGGGATTTATGTCGATGTACTTAGAAAATTTGCATTGTCTTAGAGCATCGACTGAGCAAAGCTGGAAATGGGTCCTCAAATCACTGCCAGCTCAGCTTGCTGGTCTCTACCTGGCTTTATTGGATTAAAAGTGAAGAAGACACCATCTCAACTCACCACAGCCTTCTGCCAGTCACAATGCTGCTAAAACATGATGTTCATGCCACAAGAAAAAGCAATTTCGCCTTATTCTGGGGACACCCACAGCATCTAATTGCAGGAAAAACTGACTCCAACTCACGAACCTTGGTGGCTTTGTTCTGCCTGGGCTTCCAGCTTGCAGTCTGCCCATGGATGTATGAATTGGAGCATTATGGAGGAGGTACAGTCAAGGTGACTGACCCCAAAGTAGAAGCAGGGTATGGATGAGTTGCTGAAGAGTGAGTGAGCTGAATGAAGGTTGCTCAGGAGAACAGCTCCATGGTATGCATTGCCTGTTTATTATGATTTTGGATGAGGAACTAGCCTGACACTCAGTAAATGACATGAAACCCCAAGTTGCTTCAGCAGAAACCTCATCCAAACATCACAACCGTGTTATCACCCCATCTGGGGAAAAAGCTATTTCCGTAGAAATGGTATTTAGTGGAGTTAAAATTACTCAGTGGACAAGCCCCATAGCTTGGAGGGGTACGGTTGCAGAACGGGGTCCTTTCATTTCCCAGGTGTTTTGAAAGAAGGCCAAAAAAATAAACAGGAAACATTCCAGCTCCTCCTCACCTTCTCCCATACCCGCCAACCACGCTGCAGAGCTGAGCCCCACTGCTCTATCATACCCACCGCTCACATCCCCACGCCAGCACCATCCCTACGGACACAGTGATGGTCTCGGGGGACTCCTCTACCACCACAGCCCTTCCTGCTCCAGGGCTGCCGAGGAGAAGCCAGATCCTTGCTTTCCAACTGCCAGCCCATTTCTGTAGACCTCTTGGATGTGGTTCTGCTATCCCCTGTGGTTGACTGGTCCTCCTCTCTTGCCGGCAGCAGGCTCGGTGCTGGTAACTCAATCCCAAGCAGTGTTTTGCAGTGTGATTATTGGTTTTGCATGCTCTCTGCCTGCCTAATTATGGTGGAGCAGAGAGGTAGCCAGGTATAGGTTTCAGACTTCTAATTGCTTAACGTCGCCGAGGGATCGCGCCCTCCTTCTGCAGGGAGCTGGATGGAGAGCGTCAGCTGCATTCGAGCACCAAGGGACTAAGGCACTGAGTGGTCTTCAGCCCTCCTTCTTCACAGAAAGGCTGTCTTGTGAGTCAGTTGAGCTCGCCCAAAGGAAAAGGAAATTACAGAAAATGAGAGCGCTGGTATCTTTTGCATCATTTGGGTTCCAGTCCTGCCAAGCACTCCAGCCTTCAAAGTGCAAAGCTATCGAAGGCCCAAACTATCGCTGAAATCCATCAATGAGCATCAAATCCACTCTGTAGTTCCAGTTCTGGATGGCTTCTTCTCTGATGCAATCAGGGGATCTGGAAGAGACAGGGTGGTTTGGAGGTTCTTGAGGATGAGGATTCTTCTTTAGCAGCTTTGGAGGATCCTTTTGCATCCTTTTGAATTGAAATCACTCAATCATCAGACATCTCCTTGGATCTGGAGACGTCCTTCCTGCTTCCTGACACTCCACTCGCAGCACAGAGCAAGACACGGAGAGAGGAGGAGAGTTGGTTCTCATTCAGCTGAGACCTGTGTTCATATGATACCAGGTTTTCCCATTTTAATACATTTCTAAATCTCTTCTCATCTGCTTGTGCAACAACTTCACCAGAGGAAACAAAGGGAGGGCAAAATCACTTTCATAAAGTCTGGAAAAAATAATCCATCGAACCTCAATAGTACATCAGGTTAAGGAAGAGACATCTGGCTTTCATTATGTTTTATAAGGTTGATAGCAAATAAGGGTATTAGAGTTAATTTACTTACTTAGAGAGAAACAACTCAATCACAGAAGCCATGATTGTGACTGCATGTTAAGAGAGCTCCAAAATTCTCTCCAATCTCCTCTGGGAGTGAAACAGTGCCCGTGGTAAAGCAGCATTTATTTTCCACAGAGCCATTCCCAAAGGGATGCAGAGATTAGAGTGAAACCACCAAGGGTAAGTCTTTCCCAGACAGCCTGGCTGCAGAGGAAGACACACCAAGGCACTCTCTAGTGGTGTAGGTGTAACTGGAAGCTGAGAACGAGAGTCAGTTGTGGCAGTGCTGGGATTTGCCCAAATGGAGATATCCTGCTGAAGAGGCTGAGATGTTAACAGGTGAGACAGAGGAAAAGGGGAAGTGAGACAATTGATTGGAAGGAATTATAGACTCAGATAGGTTGTTTGGGGGCTTCTGGGGTTCTCCAGTCCATAGTCAAACTACCCCTGCAAAGAGGGCTTTCTTGACCTCTCAGGGACATGTTGCAGGGCTGCACCACTCTCCTGGAAAAGAATTTGATTCTAAAGCCCATGCTGCAACAGTGGCCTCTGTCCTCCGTAGTTCTGCTATTTCCAAGCAGAGCTTGGCTCCATCATCTTCATAACTCCTCTTCAAGCAGCAAACCTGCTCATCTCTTCTTCATGCATCTAAAAAAGTCCAGCAGCCCAACCTCTCCTCACAAGCCGTGCAAAGCCCAGGTCCCTGGTCATGTTGGGAAACCTGTGCTGGATCCTCTCCAGGTTATCAACATCCCTCTTGAAATGGGGGACCCAACACTGGACAAAACCTCAAGCTGTTATAAGAACTTGAGGTGGCCTCCTAGGCTGCCTGGCTTCCAGTTCCTCCCATATTGGAAATGCAAGAAGAAAATAAAACCACACCAAGCATACAAAGCAACACCCTCAGCTCAAGTCATGGAGCAGATACCTTCCACAGGCAGGGGCTAGACAAAGAGAGTTTCCAGAGAGAAAGCCATTACCTCTTGCCCAAGACTGGATGTCCACAATGACAAACCACGATCACCAAAGGCTTGAGCAAGCAGTCATGGTTGATTTTCATTTAGCAATGGTCCTTCTGGAGAATTTTGAAGCCTTAAGAGGAGTCAAATTTTCATTATATCAGTGTATCAGAGTTTTCTTTTCTATTTCATAGATCATAGAACATAGATCATAGAATGGTAGGGGTTGGAAGGGTCCTCTGGAGCTCAGCGAGTCCAACCCCCCTGCCAGAGCAGGGTCACCCAGGGCAGCCCACACAGGAACAGAGCCAGGGGGGCTGGAAAG
>VWZY01008472.1:43676-72848 GCA_013399075.1 Chloroceryle aenea | reverse complement strand
TCTCCATGTCTCAAGTTATCCGAGAAGAACCAGGTCTTGTCCTCCCCACAGAAGAGGTTTATAGTACAAGAGAGGGGAAGATGTGAGCTGCCCTGGAAATCTGGATCCCTTGGGGGTCATTACATCCCTAATGGCACCTGATAGCTCCAAGGAAGCTTTCAAGTGCCCTTTCAGCACAACTCCTCTCCAAGGACAGATCCAACCCAGGGCTCTCTGTCATCTGCTGATTTAAATACATGTAAATTATTTTTATCCCCCCCCCCATTTTAAGGAAGCCATAAATATTTTTTATCTCATTTCTGAGCAACACACCTGAGGTTTCCAGAACATTGCTTGTAGGGATTTTTTTTTTCCTCCTTTTAGTTTTCTCTGGTTGACTTTTGGTGGAAAAAAAAATTGCTGCTGCCACCAGCTGGAAGTTTTCGGAAATAGCATTAAAAAGTTTTCTGGCATCCCACAGGTCACATTTACAGCCGCTCATACTTTTTATTCCTGCTCAGTGCAGTTAGCTGAAAACAAATTTAAACCCAGCTTGCTTCTTGGAGGCACAGAACAAAATTCTGCGAGATCTGAAGAATTTTGCTGGAGAATTCTGAAGAATCTGAAGAATTTTGCTTTGGATCCTTCAGTGCCAGCAATGTAGCCAGAAGTGAAATAAAATCCATTCTCGGACATCATTTCAGCAGTCAAAATAGGAATTGTGATCAAGGGGATGTTTAGAGATACGAGTGGCCTGAGGAATTTTTGCTCCTATCCATAAGAACAAAACAAACCAAAAACTGGAGAAATAAGTTAAGTAAAATGCAGGGTTATCCCTCCCATGATGAATGTGTTGATTGACAGGGCAGACCTGTGAATTTGAGAGCAACCAGCAATATTGCTGGGGATGGCAGAGGCTGAAATTGCTTTTCACAGAGCTGAGCAAGAAGTTGTGGGGCTTTTAAAGTCTGGCAGCCAGTGATACCCCTGCAAAAAACCAAACCAAACCAAACAACACCGACAGCAAACACACAACAAAAACCAAACAACCCATTCCAGAAGAAAAGCACCAAGTTTTCCCCTACTTCAGTGAATCTCACTTGGGTTTTCTACAGCAGATTTACACCAATGACCAAAGAGTGGCGCTGGAAAAGGCAAATGAGCCCTTAACATCCAACCCAAGCTCCAGGCGAGGTGATTTATGCTGGGAGAGGCTGAGCATTCAGATGGATGTCCTGGGCTAGTTTGCAGTAATGCCACTCAAAGATAATTTTTGATTTAATCCATGCCACACGAGGCAGTGGCGGTGCTGACCCTTGGCTTTTAACCTCAGGACCTTCGCTGTTCTGGGTAAAGGAACTACTGTCTGTCCTCTGATAACCCCCCCACTGACACAGCTCAGCTGGGTTTAATATCTCCTGCGGGTGTTTATTGATAAGGACGCGGAATCAGCGGGTCACGTTAGCAGCTCGAGAGGAGCACCCGTGCAATATATTGTTGCCTAAAGCCTGTACAAGATTTTTCACTGCCTTTTTGGCCTTGGAAGCATTCATGGAGACCCACAAATCCCAGCTGTGCTCACTGCTCCTATACTGTCCACTTCTTCCTATACCATCTTGTTATCAGAGGCTTTTAAAGCAGCACGGGGTTGTCTCTGAAAGTATTCCCATGCCACAAACCCCTTTCCCAAACCACAGCACTCATATATCTTATTTGACTCATAGCCTGGGTTTTGCTAGGCTGGGATTTAAGGCAACAGTCTCTCTTTTAAATAACCCTTCTTGTTCTACCATCTGAAAGCAAATTTGGCTTTTCCAAGCCAGAGCCATCACTGCCTCCTTGCACAAGTAGGGTTTGCAGTGCTGGCTTCCCCCGTTAGCCAAAGCTTCTTGAAATATTGACTTATTTTAACTATTGCTAAAGAAAACTATAGCCCTAGGAGTCTGAGTTCTGCCCTGTAGAACATTCATCCATTGGAGAGCCAGCTCGGTTACTAAACTGCAGCATTGCAAAGTGGGAGAAGGGAGAGAAGCCCTTGAATGCATAATAAGCACATCGTTATGTGAAGCAAAAAGGGGAAAAAAAAGAAAGAAGTAATAAAAAAGAAATAAAAAAGATTAAATGCTCAGAAAAACCAGGAAAGCCTTGAGAAAGAGAAATACTGCCTGGAAGAGGAGACACGGATGCCGGCGGACGTGCATTCCCTGGCCAGTGCGTGGTGGAGAAGAATTTGGGTCTCACCTACTCCTTGCCTTGGTGGGATTTATCGCTCCGCTCCACAAAACCCCAGCAATGATGGATTCGGTGTGCTGCTGGGAAAGCAGAAATGCTCCCCACGGTAACTGGCAACGACCGGAGCCTGCGAAGCGCCGGGAGTGCGTGGGGGCTGGATGCGCTCACTGATAAAGGGCTGGGTTTTATCTCCAAGAGAATTTTAGACTAATCTGGGCTTTTAAAGAGAAATGTGTTTGGGAGAAGTCTGGCTAAGCACGCAGGTGGCTGTGGGGAGAGGGGGGGATCGGTGGAGGGATGCTCAGCATATTTCGGGGTGGGGGGGCTGGCAGGAGCTGGTGGAGGTGGGCTGGGTGCGGAGGGCGGCGTTGCTGGAGCCCGGTGTCAGGGTGGTCCTGGCAGGTCGCCGAGAGGGCAGCTGTGAGGACATGGCAGGCTCTGCCATACCTGGCCTGCAGATAACGTCCAACAGGAGACATCTGTGAGCTGAGCTTCCCCGTTCGGAGCAGGGATGAATGTCTGGGAGCAGATTGGCAGGAGGGAGATAAGCTGCTGACACCCTTCTAAAAAGGAGTGCAGGACAAGCTTTCCGAAAACAGGATTTGCCCAACCCCACAAAGAATGATCTTTCTCCAAGAGCCGCGGTGGTTGGAAGTCTGCTGTCTCCTCATCCCTCCACACCCTTCTCGTTCCAGCTCATCCAACATCTGAAGGAGGAACAGAGAGGAATGAAAGCAATAAAAAATCGCTATAAAATGTTTAATATCTATAAATCAACTCGACAATTTCAGCACCGCCTTTTGACTTTCCCTGGCAAAGATGACACTTAACAGCCGCCTAAGAAAAGAACCAGCAACTTTGGCCATCCTGCTTGCAATCAATAAGATCAGCAATTAATTTGGGGAATGAATGGGCATAGCTACACTCGAGGCAGGCAAGAGAGAGGCTTTCCAGCATTAAACAAGATGAGCCTCAACTCCATCACACAAGGTGACGGATTTATTTGTCCCCCTGCCTCCCACTCCAGGTATAAATAAAACCATCAGTAAAAAATAGGTCAGATCCCTCAGCAGTGAAAGGATAAGGAGCTCTGTGCTTGACAACAGGACCTGAGCTATGGAAGCTTTCCAAGGTCTGAGAAGAGCCAGCCAGGCAGCTTACGTCTTCACCTATCGCCTGGCCATTGTGGGAACTATTGTATTAAAGGTCTATAAACATCCCGGGCTTTATCTGGGGCGGCGGAGGGGAAGGCAGAGGAAGAGACTGAGGGCACCACGTGCAGCGATTGCCCACAGTGCCCACGGTGAGGAAGCATGCTCATTCCCTTTGGGCACAGCCTCCTCCTGCTCTCACCCCTCTCCGTGGCATTGTACAAGGTCCCAGGTTAAGATACTGCCTTTCAACACAGATGTTCTTTCCAGCTGGAGTTTTACACAGCAACAGAATTGTCCAACACCCAGCAAACCCCTTGTTTCGGTGATATTCCTCCATTCTTGGCTGGATGGGAGTTGCCAGTTCTGGTGGCAAGGTCCTGCAGCTCTTCACCCCACATCTTCCCCTCCCTGGGATGCTTTCCCCCAAGATCTCATGCCAGCAGCTCTCAGGTCCATTCCCAACTAGCATCTTACATGAACAGAGAGGGGGCTACAGTTGCTTTTCACTTTTCCATCCCCCCCACAGGTGACCTTTGAGCTTTTACAGCAGCTCTTTGCTCCATCTTTTCCATCCATGGCAGCACCACACCCAGCACAGTGGAGACCAGAGGCTGGATTTGGGCTTTCAGATGTGACAGCGAGATACACAAGTGCCCCAAGCTAACAACAGGAACTTGGATGCAGCCGCTGCGCCCAGCACTTGCCAAGTATTTACATATTCACATTAAAGACAAAACAAAACCAAAAACAAAACAAAAAACAAGGAGCCTTTTTCTTGTCTAAAGGTAAGCACAGAAGAAAAATGCCTGGGAAGCATTTGGCAAAACACGGTGGGCAAGTTTTGCTGCTAGGCTGGAGGATGCCAAGGAAAATCAAAACAATAGCCTGGGAGGGACAAGAGCAGGGGCGGAAGGATAAGTCTGCAGTTCCCCATGCCACAGGAAGGCTTTGGTTTAACTGGAGCATGGAGATCTTTTGGAGACAACCCCCTACCCTCGCTTCTGTGAAGGCCTCTGAAGCTCAGACGTCTCCCTTTGGCGTTGGGCCACATCCCCTGACGTGGTAGGTGACGTGATGTGTCTGACCCAGAGTCTCCCTCTGTGGACCAATTCACATCCCTGTGCCCCGCTGCGGGGGGTTCAGTTGTCCGTTGGTGGTTGGGATTTGTGTTGTCGCTTTGGATCCCTGACAATGTGAAGTTTGTCTGTTCATTTGCCTGGACGAGTCTTTACTTGGGACTCATCCATCATCTTCCTAGTTAAACCAGAGCTGCTTGTCGAGAGGAAGTCATTTGTCTCTCACGAAAGAGTCACCTCCCACCCCCGCCAACCCTTCCATCGCGGTGCAAGTGAATCCATTAGCTTCCCTGGAAAATGCATCATCTGATGGTGGGGCTAAACTTTAGACTAACAAACCCCTCGAGAGGACATGAAGGAGACATCTCTGTCACCCTGCTCAGTGGTCAGGTCAAAGCCTGACCTCTCTTTCCATTAAATCTTCAGTGTCTATGTTCAAGGGAAAATGTTGCACGACGTTTGGCGACCAGAGTCAGTGCCCTGCTTTCCAACCTCCCAAGCAGCCGCCTCTTGGCTCCTTTTTGAAGCCCATCTCCAGAGCTGCTGCCTCTCCTCGCTCCTCGCAAGGGAAAGAGGGGAGGAAATGCCTCTCGGAGGTGAACGGCTGAAACAACCCAGAAATAAACTCTCGAAGCAGGAGGGAGCCCGTGCGAGGAAACAGCCACTCACGCCTTCGTGTCCGGCAGCCCTGCAAGCTCCGCACCACACAGGGGCTGTGCTGAGGGCAGGACTCCAAAGACAACACCCCAAACTCACGTCCAAGTTCATTTTCCCTGTGGTTAAGCCTATCTTCTAATAGTAACACTTCTCCCACCACC
The DNA here is from genome assembly GCA_013399075.1 of Chloroceryle aenea. NCBI lineage: Eukaryota > Metazoa > Chordata > Aves > Coraciiformes > Cerylidae > Chloroceryle > Chloroceryle aenea. The sequence goes on along the minus strand of VWZY01008472.1, from coordinate 67,589 downwards.
TGAGTGGGGTCGCATCCTCCTTATCCCACACCTGCAAGCCTGGGAGGAGCACAGAAGAGAACTTCTCCCACCCCGGTGGCCAAGCAGGACCCGGGATGATGTTTGTTCAGATGAACCCAGCCACAACACTTACAAACATCTCCAACAGCTTCCAGTTAAGTAGGTGAGATGGCATCTCTGGGCAGGGGGGCAAAACCAGTCCTGGCTGGGAAGAGCAACGGTGACCATGATGCCTTCTAGGAGGGTTCCTCCATCCCTCAGCCTCTTCACTGCTGGACCAGTCTTCCTTGGTCACATGTGACAAAGGGAAATATCTACCAGCTGCTGCCCCTTCAAGTGGAAATTCCCAAGTGCAGCCAGAAGAAACTTTATTTGTCAGGGTGTTTTATCTGCCAAATGAGATTTTGAAATTTTTTTAATGTTTTTATGTTGACGACTTTTCCAAGCAACAAACCCCAAAAGGAATTACTCATCTCAGTCTAAATTAAAGAAGGAAAAAAGCAACTTTTCCCCTCTATCTGACTGGGAAGTGAGTGATGACCTTTGCATTATATGCATAGGGAAAAAAAAATCAACATTTGAAGAAAAATAAAGATGCTAAATGAAAAATAAAGAAGATAAGTTTATCTCAAGCTAGTGTACAACATAACAGGGTACGGTTTTTTTAATTCCTAGTGAAAAATGAAGCATCTTTGAAAGTTCATTCCTGTACTTTCTGGGATAAGCAAATACAGCTGAACTCCAGCGAGGTGGAGAATATTGCTGCTCTGAGACAGAGCTCGTAACAGATTTCAGTTTAAAGACAACAGCTTTATTTTTCTGTGGCCTTGAGAGGATTAAGATAGGAGAGGAGTCCTGCCTCACAACTGGAGATATAAATCCTGGAGGGTCATTCCACAGCCATCCATCAAGCGAGAGGAAGGGAGGAGGCAGAGTCATTTTCAGTAGTAAATTTTGGGAAGAACAAGCATTAATGGCCTAAAATTAAGAAAGAAAAACATCAGGCTAAATAGTAGGAAATGCTTTATAATGGTGAGGTCAGGCAGACAATGGAGAAACCTGCCAGGGGAGGTCAGGGGCTCTCCAATAACGGAGATGCTCACGGATGGACTGAGGAGCCACCAAGCGTGGATCCCTCGAGCCCCTTGGATGGAGTTACCCCCTTGGGGAGGTGGGGGTGAGCCCCAAGGTGATGGGGATTTCTGGGGAAAAGGCAAGGTTTCTGGCAAGCCTTCTTGCTCTGCCTCACCCAGGAGCAAGGTGCAGGGGAGCTCAACTGCAGCCTGCTCTCCTTGGAACATCAGAGACCTGCCCCAGCTGTTCCCATTTCCAAAGGAAAACAGATTGCTGGAAGAAGTGGGATCCTCCACGTGGGGAAGGAAGAAAGAAACCTTTCAGCAGAGCCCTCCCACCAGGAAACTGGGAGAGCAAAGACGAGCCCGGTCGCCTGGGGGTCCTTGTGGATGCCAGCACAAGCCACTTTCTTAAGGCTGTCAGGTTGATTTCCTCCCAGCTCCCCGCACGGACACCTGCGGGTTGTTACGCGACACATCGTTAGATCCGTGCAACTTCTGGTGTCCATCATCACCCCCAGGCAATCACTGCAGAGCCGTGATAAATGATGCGCAGGCAGTTTATTATACACACTAAATCCTCTTCACTTGGTGGTCCAAGGGTTTACCTAATACATCAGGGTACGGTCCTGCTTGGATCTGTAGCTTGGATCCATTTGAGACCTTCTAGCGACTTGCGGAATACAGGCTAGAAAATGCACATTGCACCAAGTGTAACCAAGTTATCTCCTAGCAGCTCCTAGCTGGTGAGGAGCCTTTGAGCACCCTCATTTTTCTGCACTCTAGAAAACCCCATGGCAATGGAAATATTAACTAGCAGAAGTGGGGAATGCCACTCTGACAGCCCAAAGCTCTCGGAGATCTGGCAGTGATGGGAGGGGAAGGAAGGAGAGGCTGTGACAGCAGCTGAGACTGTAGGTGGCATTTAGGGAAAGCCCAAACAGCTCAATCCTCTTGGAGTATGACCATGAAAAGACCAGCACGCTTGTTTTCTTCAAACAGAGTGAATTAACAGCTCTAAGAAATTCCAATCCTGGCTGTGGGTCTGGCCTGAAAGACAGCACAGGAACACCCATCCGCGTCCTTCTGTCTGCCCTCTCCTCTGAAAGTCTTTCCTGCTTTGACGTGTTGTCCGAAACACCTCCCGAAGTGAACTGTTGAGGGCAAGGGAGCGTTTCTAATGTAGAAGGTGTAATTAAGTGCTGGTAACACGTAGCAGAGGGCACAACTCAAAGAAACGTAGTTTCCTTCCTCCAAGTGCACCCTCCAGCACCAGCAAGAGCAGGTTTCCACCAGCCCACTGGAGACAGCATTCCACAAACATGTCCCTCCTTGCCAAAAAGTGAGGAGGAAGGATTTTTCCAGAGCACTGCTGTCAGTCAGGCATTTGGAGAGGCCGTTCCCAGTTTTCCCCCTCCAGTACCCGGTTCTTGCTGGCAGGGTGGTCCAGGATAAAGCCTCTGAGGAGATGCCTGGCTGTGGTTTCTTGTCTGGGGAAATCAGGGGTACCATGGAGGATGCTGAAGGAGGACAAGGGATGAAGAATGATCACAGGAGGTCATGGGAAGCCAGTGAGGGGAAGCTGAAGAGAGTCGGAAAGCGATGTCAGGGAGGATTTTTGCAGCTGCTTTTGGACAGACTGAGAGCACACAGGGAGGGGTCAGGACACAGGCGCCTTCAGCCTGGGGGTAGGGATGGAAATGGCTGGGTTTGCCACTGAGGGGAGGTGAAAAAGCAATCGGGGAGAGTATGAAGCAGGAGACTGAGGAGAAAGGAATGGCCCAGTCTGCTGGACTGAAGGACAGCTCTTCCCCCTCCAAGAGCTTTGTTTCTGCCCAGCTCCTGGGGGAGGAGAGCTGGCCTGCAGTTGCAGCAGTAACTTTGAGTAACTCCTCAGGAAACAGCTTATTTAGATAGCACTGCCTATTCTTCAGAGGAGAGGATAGAAGAACATATTGCCTGCTACTAATGAATGGCTTTTCCACAACTAATGATGTTTACAGGGATGGGAACTCCAAGGTCTCCCCAGTATCTCCACTAATAGGATGGATTTTGGCTCCAAGAAAGCACAGCTTTTTCACACCACCCCCGGCAGGAGAGAGTTAAATATCTTCTCTTGGTTTAGTGGAAAATTAAGCAGGCATGACGCATCTGTTTAGAAGATTTTTTTTCTTATCTCCAGGATCGAAAAGAATTCCAGAGCTTGAAGAGCAGAAACTGAGAGCAGTTCATTCACTGCCAACGCGTGCAGGCTGGAGGAGTTCAGGTTGAACACAAGCTAAGGGTTGGAGTCTCCACCCACTGCAATAAATAGATTATTTCCACTGGCTGTAGTAGGACCTTGATTTCTCTACTCAAGCTTGCAGTAAATAAAAGCTTCAAGCAGAACCCATTAAAGCTGTTCCAATTTCCAGGCTCCAGTGCTTCCAGAAGTTAACTCTTATAAAATCCAATATAGACAAATGCTCTTTGGCTGGGTGGGAGAAAGATCCAAATCTTCAGCTGTTCATCATAACCCTCTGGGTCAAGATTGACCTGCTAATGGGGTCTGTGAATCCACCACCCAGTCTGGAAAAGGCTTCAGCAAAGTATTCCCAGAGACAGCAAAGATTTTAAAGGGGAAAAAAACACCAAAACAAGACAAAACAAAACAAAAAATGAAACGTTTTTAAAACTTTGCCAAACTGTGGTGTCCAGATCCTGTGTGATTTTTGCACTCGACCTGTGTCCGGGTTCCCTTTGCAGTCTCCCTCCACAAAGCCATGCTGGTAGGAGCTGGTTTCACATAACCAGCATTCTTAGCTGTGAACGGAGTTCTAGCCACAAACCCTGATCTCTGAAGGACCTGAGGGCTCTGGGCTGAGCTTCTCCTCCCAGGTGCATGGCTTCAAAGCAGATTTTAAGCCACCAAACCTCAACCATCCCTCCAAATGTGCCTTTGGCAGAGGCCAGGCTCCCACTGCTGCTCCCACAGTGCAGTTCAGGAAGCACCTCTCTGCTCAGTATTTTTATGCACAACAACACTCAGCCAAGGCTCCTTTTTTACACAGCACAGTCACTCTGAAAGCAAGCAAACAAAACTTAATAGCTACTACCTTGAAGCCCTCGACTCCATATTCCAAGACAGGATAGGTCCTTAGCTTGAAATCATCGGCTCTGGGAATCTTTCTCATGCCTGGAGTTTTGCTGCATCTGTCTGAGCAAGTTTTTATAATGTCCTGGCTGATCAAGGTAGTTTTCAGTGTATTGCAGGTCAAGGTTAAGAGGAAAAGGGAAATTGTGAAGGGGAGGTGCTCTCACCACCCTTTGAGGTGGCAAGGGCGGTGGGAGGGAGGACTCGTGCAGAAATTCAAGGAGTTGGTGTAATTCCGAGGGGCTGTTACAAGGAAAAGCAAAAGCAGCATGTGCAGCACCGTAAGCACTTTACAACAACGTGCAGCTGCCTGGAAGTGAGCAGCTTTAAACTCATCCATAGCGAATTGATTTTAACTCTCTGGTCCAGCCTATTCCAGCGAAAGCTGGAAGGTTGTCTTGCGGAAATGCGCTGTGCGTTTGGAAAGCACTTTAACCAAGTCTGGAAAATATCTTAGCAAAGCAGGACCTGTCTCCCAGCAGAGCATCAAAATGTAGACAATTTATTCTTTTTTTTGGCTTGTTCTGTGCAAGTTGAGAACAGCTCTGCTGTCTCAAATGGTAACTCAAAGCACACCCACGGTGTGACTCTGAGGCATCATCCTCTCCATCATCAGGAGAGCCATGCGAGGAAGCTGAGCTTGCAGCTCCTCATCGTGGTGCAGGGACCGACAGGGATGACGCAGGCTCTGAGAAGCAGAAAGCTGCCTTTTCTTGCCCACAGTGATGTGGAACAAATGGATCAGCTGTCTGAGCTGAATCCCCAGGCTAAGCTCATGTGGTGGATTTAGCATTGAGCAGTTTCTTGCCCTGTCGTCCCGCAGAGTGTCATGACTTCTTGTTCAGGACACCTTGAACCTCATTTCTGAAGGTGTCAAGGACACCCAGTTCCTGTTAATTTTATGCTGAGTTGTGGCTGCTCATCACTTTGGAGAATGATGACTATCTGGAGAGGCATCCTTGGGAGTTAGTGGGAGTTTCCATTATCTTTGACGTAACCAGGACTTGTGTCCTAAAACTCAGCTCTTCAAAATCAGGGAATTTTAGCACTCAGCACCAATGGGACAAAAATATGATCATGCAAACCTATGCTCAACCAGCTTGTCTTCCTCAGAGGTGTGGGATGGGGTCCGTAGCTGAATTTGGAGCTGCAAAGTAAACCCAGTGACGAGGCATTTTGGCTGGTGGATATCCTCAAGGGGAATAATTTCCATGCCTTAGGACACCATTTACCCCTGTCCAGCCTCCCATGCACTCTGGGATACGTTCAGTCCTAGGCAGTCAGAAGGATTTCATTGGCATTTTATATTGGCTTACTTCTGTCATGAAAGACTGGCTCAATTCCCTCTGCATTTAGTGGGGAGATGTCACTCGGGTCACTGCACTGGCTGATGTGTGACCATCACCCTCTCTCCATATCAAAAGTGGAAGAACCCCCTCTGGGCACAGCACAAATTATGCCTCGATTTCCCCCCTCTTAACCTGACCCCTTGGCTAGTGGGTTACTGGCATCTGGGGGAGTTAACAGTACAACAGTTTGAACGTGTAAAGGGATGGTCACTGGAACAGAAAGTTTATCAAGGGAATAAATAAAGGAATGAGATTTAGCTGGCAAGGGAAAGCAGGATGAGATACAGCCCAAAGGAGGCAAATCAGTACCTGTCAGAGTGGTTGATGTCATTTAATATAGATAAGTCATATTTAGGGCTTGTACTGGATATCTCAGTATAGAATATTAGAGATATATTATTTAGTCTATAATAAATATATATCTGTAGAGCTAGAGAGGGATATATCTATAATTATACCTGTAATATTATATATACCTATTCTATGTCTATATATTTCTATAGATGTATCTATTATANGATTATATGAAATATTATTCTATATGATCCCAAAATAATAGAATGCATTAAATATATTATCATATTCTATACTTATATAATAATATTATCATAAATAATGATGTGATGTGATAGAATAACAGCAGTATTATATATATTCTATACAGAGATCTATATGATCTGCAATAATCTAATTTATATCATCTATAAATATCTCTCTAATTGTTCTAGTTTTGTAATATAAATAACAAACTAAAACATTAGAGTGGAAGAGATTGCCTTCATTTTGAGGGGGGGCACCAATCTGGACAGACCACGATGGGTTCCAGGAGAGCAATTCCCAGTTCAGCACCCACTACGTACATTTCCAGCCAGCCAACATCGTTCCCACTTGATGGAACATCAAGATGCTAAACACCCAGGGCCACCTCATCCCCAGATGGACCCTGACAATCACTTGGGCCTCAGTGAGCAAGATGCTGTCCTTAGCAGTCTGGTATTTGGGAGCTGCCTTAAGGTTGTAATCCTTCGGATTCTTGGATCACCTTACAACCACAATTGGATTTCAGAAGCATGCTGCAGCAGCCTGACTCCTAGTATTATAGCAAGATGTTTTCTTAGCTGGGTTTTCTGTTTAGTCTGAGCTCCACATAGTTCAGGGCTTAAAAAAAAAAAAAAGGCAAAAATTAAATTAAAAAAAAAATCCTCAGGTAGTTCAAATAACCTCTGCTGCAGGATCATTCGAGCAGGACCTGCCCTGCTCACAGCCCTGCCAAATCTGGAGGATAATTTGTCTCTGGTAGCATCCAGAGTGATGTCAGCAGCACTGACTGCTGTCCTCAGTTCATGGCAGTGTCCCCAGGGGCCACCAGTATCCACCAGGAGCAGAAGTCTTGGAGATAGCCAGTAAGGAATTATCTCTGCCCAAATATGTTGGGACAGGACAAAAGGGTGGTGTTTTTAAACTCCAAGAGGGAGACTGAGAGTGGAGAGAAGGGAGAGATTGTTGGTGCTGAGGGTGGGGAGAGCCTGGCCCAGGCTGCCCCGAGAGGTGGTGGCTGCCCCCTCCCTGTCCCCATTGCAGGGGAGGTGGCCGGGGCTCTGAGCACCCTGCTCTGGCTGCAGATGGCCCTGCTCCCTGCAGGGGGTTGGATGAGATGTCCTTGACAGGTCCCTTCCCACCCAAACCAGTCTGCTCTTCTATGAAATATCCCCCAGGGCATCCTCTGTGACTCCAAGGATGCCCTTTCTGTTCATGGCCAGACCACTGCCCTGGCCCTGAACGGTGTCCCTTGGATGCCAGATGACCCTGGGGCAACATCTCCCTCCTGCTCCGTGACCTGGTTTCCCGGGATGTAAAAGGCAGAGCTGACATTTAACCTCCTCTAAAGTGCTCAAAGTTCCTCTACGGAAAACTGCTGCCTCTCTGCTTTAATACTGTGTTAAAAAACAGGGGCAGGTATGCCCATTGCCCCGGTCCTCACACCCTCAGCCATGGCCAGGGATGCTGCTGCAAGTGCCAAGCGTTTCATCATCACCCACTGAGCAGTATCAGACACACCACTTCACACACCAGAATTAACAAAGGATACAGCACAGGGAGGGACTTTGGACACCAGCTGCTTTGAATTTCATGTGTGCTTGTGGAAACGAAGCTTTAATGCCTTTTTGCTGCCTGCAGGGGCTCGGATTTGTGAGAGAAAACACAAGCCCCAAATTCCAGCTCCTTTCCAGCATCTTGCAGGTTGAGGGAGGGTTTCCAGCCAGCAGGCTGAGAGCAGCACACACAGAGCACTGAATGACCATTTCTGTCACCAAGACAAAAATCCCACGGCCAAACCCCTGTGGAAAGCCCCAACCCAGATGAATCCAGCCCCACCACAAACAGCCAAGGAAGACATTAAGTCTTCTGGCTGCCAGGGAACAGCTGGAAGCTGGGAATGCCGGCACCAGCTATAAAGACTAATTGACAACGACAGCAAAATTTGATGATATCCTTCCAAATCCTCCCTGTCAGCCCTGATGTGATTGAGGGATCCCTGAAGAGCCAAGGATGAGCTCCCTCTACCGAGGCCACGGCTGAGGAGATGCAGAGGGAAGGATGCTCCTTGGCAAAGGGGACACAGGGTCTTCCCTGTCAGAACCTTCCCTGTCGACCTTCCCCTGGATTGCACCTCTGAAGTGTGCAGATGCAGATGTGGTTTTGGTAGCAAGAGCAGACGCAGACCCAGCTGCTGAAAAGCTTGGAATTCAAGGCACTCTGGTGGAAAAAATCACCTTGTAGCCTCCCAGAGAGTCCATGAGCAGCCTCAGGCCTCACCTGAACAGCACATGCACCTCACAGGACCCTCCTGTGCTCCTGAAAGACCACAAAGATGTTTTCTCCTTCAAAGAGCTTCCACTGATGGAAAATTCAGCTGCTGTCAGAGAAATGGCCCAAAAAGCATTTGAATCCAACTGAGATAGTGGGAAGAAAAGGCACTTTTAAGAGCAGAAAGGTCAAGCAAAAAGGAGGATTGACCTAGGAAGGGATGCTTGACACAACTGCCACCTCTGTCTTCAACACTAGGATTGGTGTCACCTTGCTGGCACCCACCTCTTTCCCTGGTCCTCCACATGCCACAGGCTCTGGCACCACTGCAATGAGCAGACATCTTCCACTTCCCCAACACACACTCCCATGCTTCAAAGCACCATCCTACAGGCCTCGGGGGGAGATCTTTAAGCAACCCCTGGGAGGCTGGTTTCAACCCATGGCCTTGATTTGATGCTTCCCCAACCTTTCCTTCAGCCTGAACCAAGCCTGTTGACAAAGCTGGGATGTTCAGAGCACGGGCTGCATCTCCAGTTACTTACACAGCCAAAGAGCATCACTGCTCCTGCGTCATCTCCCCCTTTGCTCGCCCATCCTCCCCAATGCCCCCTGTTTTTCTCTCCCACAACCCTGAAAATGCCTTTTTTTTTTTTCTTTTAAGAGCCACCCCATTGTTCCTGGCAGGATGGGCAGAGCGGGAGGCCGCACAATGCAAGTGCCCTTTTCTCAGGATGTACGTTGGTCATCCCAGGGCAGGAAAATGCTTACGGTGGGGCTTCCTCAGCAAGCTGCCTTTTTTGCTCCTTATTTTCCTTCCCCCTTCCCAGCAGACTCCCACGCCGACCCTGGTTGTCTGATCACCAGCCACCCTTGGTAGGAACTCACTGTAGGCAACCAAAACATTGTTCATCATGCACAGCTCCATGCAAGATCCCAGGAACATTCAACACCCACCGGGCTCTATCACTCTCCCCGGGTAAATTCACCTCTTTCCCAAGACCTAGATCACACCCAGCACTGGAAGAGGAACCCCACCATGTCAAGAGTGTCGTGTCCATCTCATCTGATGACAGCAGTGTCCATCCTTGCTGACGTCATATGTGTAGATGCCGGTGCAGTAAACGAGGGCAGGAGTCCTTTCATCACTTGCCAGCCTTTGTCCTTGGATACGCATGAAAGTCCTGGGCATCCTGAGCTCGGGGCCAGAGCTGGGTCTCCAACTGCTCAGCAGCCTGTGGAACAAAGGCCTCTCTGGGTTTATAACCCCACACCCACTCTGGGCTCTGCAAATGACATTAACTGGATGTATATAATTAGGTATTAGTACTTGGTGGCTCAGAACTATGTGTACCATCGCTGAGCATGAGCAACAGCCTCATGTCCTTGACATCCTCCCTGGGGGCTTGTACAATGCAAGGCACTCACCCTCAGCCCCCTCCCAGACTCCAGTGCTCCTCATAAACCCAGATCTGAAGCTGCTTTCTCCATCTGTCAGGCTTGAGTTCATGTCCTAATATAGCTCAGAGTGAACCAGGTGCCCACATTCATGATACCAAAGCTTATGCTTCCTGGAGGGATTCTGCCATCGCACGCCCCTGCAAATCCTGGCACTGGGTTTCTACTAAACAGAGCACATCTTGCACCCTGAGATGTTCAGGGTATATTTACAAGCCAGGTTTTCTCCAGATAGTTTTATTTCAGAGCTAAAGACCTCTTCAAGAGCTGTCAATGCAGGTCATGTCCAACTGTCTGAAGCATCTTCATGGCCAGGACGTAGCCCACTTGCAGCAGTAAGCAGTGCTGGTGTGTAGTTAGAAGAATTGCAAGATCTCATGGAGCTTGGCTGCAAGCATCATAAAGACACCACAAAAATGCAGTGACAGCCTCACCACAGGCTTTCTTCACACCTTCACTGCTCCTTTCCAATTTCATCCAGGATGGATTGCCTCCTCAAGACTCATCCTTCTTCCTCCCAGCCATCCATCTCCTGTTCACACCTCGCCTCATTTTCAGCATCACCAACATCACCATCACTTCTGCTGGCCACGTGGATGTCTTGTGGGAAGCCCATGAGATGATCAAGGCTGGATCCCTGCTTGGGTAGTGAATGAAAGCACGGATAAGACCACACAATTCCCAGAAGTTCTTATGGATTTTATACAACCAAGGACTTCTGTGGGTCATTACCAGGGCTCAGCATCCAAGACCCTCTTTCTTTTCTTGCTGAGTTACAGCCCGACCTACAATGTCTCAGCAAAACATCTAATCTGGAAAAGAATTGGTTAAAAATACCAAAATGCTTCGTATCCTTTTTCCTCTGAGGCCTGAATGAGCCTTTGAGAGGAAAGTCCTGACATCTGAATGTGCTGCCAAGGAAGAGGTGTGTATCACAGATGCAGTAACTCATTTGGGCTTGAAAGCCACAAGTGGTGTTTTGAATGACAATTTGCTCGCAGAGCCCATAAATACACCACATGATTTATCAGGCTTTGGTTAACATGGGAAACCACCCAAGAAAAGGATTTTGTAACTGTGGCTTCGCCTTACGTGTTTAATATATGGTCTGGCCACTTCATAAGCCTGAGGAAGAGGAGGTGTCTGGGGAGGGCTGAGCCTTTAGCCCGAGATAACTTTTTGAGAGCAATTAACAAATTAACGTGCTGCCTGCGGTTACTTTGCTTTGATTAAGTGGGTGCAACTGCCCGGGGGAGTTCCCAGATTTTTGGGAGGAAGAGTTGTTGGAGAGGTGGGAGAAGGGAAGAGGGAAAGCAATTCTTTATCTCGAGCATGTTCAAAGCCTAAAGTAACCTGGAGAAGGAGTGTTTCACTGGATGGTGCAGGAGGCCAGCGGGCATGCTCATGAGAAGGTGCACCTCGTTGAGGATGGATGTTATCACCTCAGTAGTGATCAAGATGCTCCTCAGCTTTCCTGCATGAAATTGCACTGAAAGCAGAAAATATCCACTTAGGGGGAATAATTAATGTCGAGAATTGGTGGAAAGCTCTTAGCCAGGTAAAAATCAGTTGAGATTTTCAAGTGATGTCCATGCATCAGTTTGGACAGGCTGGAGAGACCTTCTCCCACCCAGAGTTCACCAGGTAACTCCTACTTTTCACCATGTCCTTGAACCTCAGTCTTTTACACCCCAGGGAAACACAAACAGCTTTCTTGCAAACCTACCCCAAATAAATAAATAAATAAATAAACCACTGTAGTTTGTCCATTTAACCACCCCGAAATCTCTTCACTGCCTTATGACTTTGGAGCACAATGGGTGCAAGAGGACACAGCAAAGAGATTGACTTGGAAGCTTCCCTGGGTTGTTCTATCACTGATAAGAGATTAGACACATGGACATGCTTTTTGGGGTCCCAGACAAGTGCTGCAGCTGCTGAACCTTGGCTAAGCTGGGATCTCATCTCAGCTTTGCAGGGATCTCCTCCAAGGTTTTGTTGGGTTTTTTTCTCCAAGCAAAACAAGAATATTTTCTGGAAGCATCAAAGGCTTTTGCAAAGAGCAATAAGAGTTTCCAGCTTGTGCTTGGTGGGAACTGAACCTGCATCCTCGTCCAGTGAGGCTGGTGAGGGGCAAGGGGTAAAAGGGAAATGCACTTGGCTCTGGAGGAAAGCAAGCCTCAGGCAGAGGAGAAATCAAATGGCTACCCTCAGAAAGAATAAAAATAATCCAAAAGGAAGTTTCAGATCCCTCCTCATGACTCACGCCTGCAGCATTTTTCACCAGAAATGATTCAAAACGTCTCTCCTGACCCACACCACTTTTCCCCACCTCTGGAATTCCCATGCATCCCACCCAACAGAGCGAGCCCCCGGCACCCACCTGGCTTCTACCACCCCTACAGCACCAACCCCTCCCAACCCAAAATAACCCAGAAAAAACCCAAACCCCTCTCTCTGCCAGCTCCATAAGGAGAAAAACAGGGTACCCTTGTTTTTAGTATCTATTCAGCTGCTTAAAAGAGCAGGAAATTTGGGCCATTTGCTTTAACCATTGTATCTTCTGTTATTCATCAATTTTGGAAAACAGCCTCTAAAATTGTTTCCGGCTCCTTTTTCCCATGTAAATCACTCCAAGGTTTTGTGTTTTTGTTGAAAAAAAAAAAAGGCTAAACATTCTGTTGTTCACAGCAATATTTTTTTTCACTTCATTCTAATTTAGCAACTCCCGTTGAGCTCCCCTTTCCCTAAAAGACTGCAAACAGAGGAAGCAGTTCCTGCCTGTGGCTGCACGCAACCAGCAAATGCCACAGCTGAATGGTTTTTTCCTGTCCCCATTTAATGCTCCGTCAGCTCCCTCCAGTAAGGAAGGGGCATCGCTCAGCCCAGGGAATAAACCCACTCCTGGAGGGTTTTCCAAGTGCTGGTTCTGCTTTGGAGAGCAGCTGGGTGATGGAAAAGGCTCTTTGCAGGCAGAGGGATGGTGCGCTTTGGAAATCCCAAGGTGGGTATTGCAATGCTCAGGTTCCATTCTGGGGAGAAAACCTGGATTTCTTATATAAGTAGATAAAAAATGATCTATTTTAAAAAATTATTTATATTTTTTTTTCCAAACTCAGAGAACTTCTTGAGGATTTGGGGGGAGATGTACAAAGGCAAAGGAAATTGGGATATGACCACAACCACTCCTGACAATGTCATATGCTCATGAGCACCTGCCTCAGGTGCTGGTCCAAGGGGTTTTGCTGAGGTTGATCTAGGAAAGTTTAGGGAAGAATCCCTTTGTATTTACACCAGGATCATACCCTGCTGGTTTTAGACTGGTTTTGGTCTGGGCTCTGCTCACAGCATGTAGATATTTCTGCAGACCATAGAATCATTCTGGTTGGAAGAGACCTTTAAGAGCATCGAGTCCAACCATCCCCCAGCACTGCCAGGGCACCTCTGACCCCTGCCCCTCAGCACCACAGCTCCATGGCTTGGAAGCCCCCCAGGGACCCTTGAAGCCCCAAGTTCAGGAGTCATCAGAAAATATCAAAATTGGATTTTTTTAAGCCTCATTTAACTGCACATTTATTGAGTCTCCCCCATTTCCTTTACCTGAGACACAAGAAGACACCAGGCACATCCCTGAGGAATGTGGACCTCCTTTAACCTTTCCCAGAAGGAGCAGAAGGAAGCTGGAATATCTCAGCTGAGCACTGCTAGGCTGTGCAGAATCAGGCCACTTAGTGTTCAAGAAGTTCACACACAGATTGAGGAAAAAAAAATTAAAACAAAAATAAAATTAAAAAAAAAAACCACACAACACCAACCAACAATAAAGCAAAAAGAAATATTCACATCACAGCTTTTGCTTCTGGAAATCCCCTTGTTGTTCCTGAGTGACTCAGCCAAATTGGTGACCTTGGAAACACGATGGGAATGTTGTCAGCCGTAAAAGGAGCTCAGAGCAGCCCAGCTGCAGTATGGAGCAGCGTGAGGAGCCCGGAGCTGATGAGGACAAAGGTCTGACCATGCTGCAAAGGCAGCACTGGTGGCCCCAGTGTGTGAGGACAGCTGTGTTCCAGCAGAAAGGTGCAGCCAAGGAAAATGGTTCATCGGTGGATGGAACCTGCGTAGAAAGGATCTAGAGCACAAGATTTATGGCTGGCAGAGGGCCCTGGGCTTGTGCAGCCTGGAGAGAAGGAGGCTCAGGGGAGCCCTTCTGGCTCTGCCAGCTCCTGACAGGAGGCTGGAGCCAGGGGGGTCGGGCTCTGCTCCCAAGGGACAAGGGACAGCACAAGAGGAACCGGCCTCCAGCTGCCCCAGGGGAGGTTGAGGTTGGACAAGAGGAACAATTTGTTCAAGGCCTGCAGGGGTGGCCAGGGCTGTGCCAGGCTGCCCAGGGCAGGGGGTAGCTCGCATGACCCCTGGAGGGGTTTCCAAGCCCCCCGTGGAGCTGTGGTGCTGAGGGCCAGGGGTCAGTGGTGCCCTGGCAGTGCTGGGGGAACAGTTGAGCTTCATGACCTTGAAAGCCTGGTTACCACCATTACATCTGATCATAGAATCACAGAATGCCTTGGGTTGGAAGGGACCTCTAAAGATCATCTAGTCCAACCCCCTACAGTGGGGGGGGTCAATCCTTAGCTAGCTCAGGCTGCTCAGCCCCTCACGTTCTCTGACCACTGATGGGGCTGGATTCAGACCCCACTGACTGCAATAATAGTGGAGTAAGGTATCAAGTACCTCCAGGGCTTTATGTTAAGAGGTGAGGCCAATCTCCAGCTGAGGACACTCCAGTGTTCACTCCAGTATTTCTACACACAACTTTTGATTCAGCTCCTGGTTTCCCAGGAAAGCAGAGGCCAGGCTGTATATTTGGGAGAGATCAGGACAAAAAAGAGTCCCTATAATCTGACACTGACCTCAGCAATGGTGTCACACTTGTGCCTTCTCTTTAAAGGACATATGCCTGTGGCAACTGGCCTTCTGGACTGCCCTGCACCTCCTCTGCTCCAGCTCTGCTTTCCCTAAGAGCAGGAGCAGGAGATAAGTGCTTACTGAATTAGCAGAGCACATAATTTCCCTGCAAGGAGCATCTCTCCGGGTTCCTGCCAGATGCTGAGCTTCTCCCCCAGGCAGACCGCCCTCGGAGCCAGTCCTGAAGCTATCAGGGGATTTCAGAGACTTCCCTCTGCGGCACCAGCCGTGCAGACAAGGAACTTACAACCTCTCCCCCTCCCAAATGCAAGTGCAGCTTCTTGCCCCTAATTGCAAGGAGAAGGGATGATGGTTTGTGGACAAAACCCCAGGAGATCTTCTGTAGCACCAGACCACACAGGAAAAAAACCATCTCTATTGAGTTTAGGGCTCTAACGAGGGGCTGGGTTCATTAATGCTCTGAGCAGAGGAAGGCACTGGCCTGGATTTCTTAGGTCACAGCGACAGCAGAGGAAGTCTGGCAGGGCCATGATGTGGGATGGAGATTGCTCTCCAGGGTGATTCCAAAAGGCAATAAAAAAGACAATAAGGAGAAAGATAATAAAATCCTCCAGCTTTTTATTTTCTCCCAACAATGTCAGGCTTTTCAGGAAGGCCTAATGTTTGCCTACAGATTTACTATCCCCCAGGCACGGGGTGCAAAGGGACAGTTGACATTACTTGGCTGCTGCCACAAAGGGCAGCGTGGCCACGACCGACCCGCTCGCTGGCAGCAAAGGACCAGCCGTGGAATCTTGACCCCTGAGCTGATGAAAAATGGGCCACTGGCTACAAATGGGGGCAAAAGTGTCCTTTCCCTGAAGAGCCCTAAGAGAGGATCATCTCAGCATCTTAAATCAGCATTTTTCCTGCTTCAGGCTGGTTTTGCTCCCTACAACATCAGCTTGTACTGCTGGGAATAGGAAGGGCCCTGGACAAACGATGTCACAATCTTGGGGCCTCCAACTGATGCATCACTGAGCATCCTCAGGATGGGGGTTGTAATGAGGTGAGGTCAGTCACTTCTCCGAAGGAGCAAGTCGTAAGACAAGAGGAAACAGACTCAAGCTGCCCCAGGGGAGGTTGAGGTTGGAGCTCAGGAATAATTTCTTCCCTTCCAGGGTTGTCCAGGGATGTCCCAGGCTGCCCAGGGCAGTGGTGGAGTCCCTGTGACCCCTGGAGGGGTTTCCAAGCAGTGGAGCTGTGATGCTGAGGGCCAGGGGTCAGTGGTGCCCTGGCAGTGCTGGGGGAACAGTGGGACTTCATGAGCTTAAAGGTCTTTTCCAACCTAAACAATTCTATGATTCAAGCTGACTCTGGCTTCTCCAGGGGCCAAGAGCAGATCCTGTTGTTCTCCTTGGCCTCAGCCACCTTGAAGCCTCCAGACTTTGATGCACCCCCCACCCAGACCTCAGCACTGCCCCACAAGCTCACACTGGGTACATAATAGAGGATAAAAATCCTAACCCCCCACCAACACAGAGGATCCTGTCTGATAAACCTTGTTTGGTGACCATCACTCCTTGGAGGCTTTGGCTGGTCTCATCAGCTGACACCCAGGAGAGCAGGACCTGATTTTTAGGGCTGCTCCACAAGCCAAACCCATGTCCCCAGCACTTCTGCATTGGCAAAGCAAACCTGCAGGTGAGGAGGGACAAGAACAAATCCCTCCCAGGTAATTATCTTTGAACACACCATATCACCCCAACAACTCCATCAAAGCACCGTGGTAACAAGAGCTCCAGCAGCTTCTCCATGAGCATGTTGAATTAATACTCTTTGAACCAGCCTTGGCTATTGCATCTCCTGGCAGGGCCCGTGACAGTTGGTGTAAGTTATTGTTTGTTACATCCTCATTTGTACTCCCGAGCAGCCTCGGGGAGTCATTTCTTAAGGAGTGGACAGCTGCTGGGAGAGAGGAGCAGAACCCAGAGCCTGAGATCGGAGAGAGGACACAGGGAATCCTGGGCAGGGTGGCTTTGGCAGGACCCACAGATGTGGAGAAGCTGCAGGAAGGAGCCCCAGGAGCATCATGAGTCAAGGCATTTCTGAGCAGACAGATTTTCAGTGGTGGCATCCACCCAATTGCTTGGAGCTCCATCTCTCTGCCAGGGCCACCTGGCTTTTATGGGGCAGCAGGGTCCAGCAAGTAAAAACTCAGAAAAACAGGGCAGAAGCTGGGCTGGATGAGACCACATAGACCAATATTGTCTCCAGCAAAGTAAGGAATAGGACAATGACATGACACCTGACCTGGCCTGGCTTTCAACTATCTCAACCCATCCCAGATGGTGCATCCCAGCAGCACACAAACCACGAGGCAAAAGCATAAGTAGCTCCATGAGCTGGGAAGCCAACAACCCACTTTCAAAAATGTACAAGAACACCTGGTCTCCAAAATCCCCATCCCTCCAATAAACCCCCGCTCAAACTGGGCATCAGATCTGGAAGTGGTGAGGGAGGCTGGAATGGTGGAGCCCAGCCTGGACACCAGCACTGCACCAGGGCAATGAATTCTTCTCATCATTCCAAGCCCAAGCTGTCTGAACCCAGGTGCTGCACATCCCCATGGGATGCTCCTGGAGGAGAACCAAGCCTGTGAGTCCAACCCTTTGATGCTGATGCTCCGAGGACAGTGATGTGGAGGGCTGGACTGGGATACAGGATGCAGAAAGAGCAAAGAGCATCTTCTGAGACGAGTTCCTGAGTTTTGTTTCCACCCTGAGGCAGTCTGAGCAGTTGGCTTTCTTCTCTTTTACCCCTTGGAACAAGAATGTCTAAATATATATATTTGGAACCTTTGGAATGCTTTGTTCGAGGGCAATTGAAATATTATGCTAATATTAGAGGCACTGTGTGATTATAGAATTACATGAGCATCACTATGAAACGAGAAGGCTCAAATGGGTCTCTTTTTCCTCTTCATTTTTCAGTGAAACGAAGGCATTTCCTGCAAAGGATTTGATTGCCACAAAGCTATTTCCAATGGAAAGCAGCTCTGCCTGGCTACCTCCAGTGATGGGAACATGGAATTAGGTGGATAACAGCCAATAGCATGGCTGTGAATGAAAACACAGCACGTGGACTGTCCAAGCTGTGACTTACTGACTGCTCTGGAGGAAACCCCTCAAGCAGCTAAAAGCAAACCTCGAGAAAAAGAGAATAAGACCTGATTTTATTCTTTTTTATTGTTTTCATGAATCTCTGCAGGGTGGGGGGCAAGGAGAAGGGGCCAGGCTCTGGTCAGTGGTGCCCTGGGACAGGACAAGAGGTGATGGGCACAAGCTGGAACCCAGGAAGTTCCACCTCAACGTGAGGAGAAACTTCTACCCTGTTCCAGTGACAGAGCCTGGCCCAGGCTGCCCAGAGAGGGTGTGGAGTCTCCTGCTCTGGAGCCTTTCCAGCCACTCCTGGCTCTGTTCCTGTGTGGGCTGCCCTGGGTGACCCTGCTCTGGCAGGGGGGTTGGACTCGCTGAGCTCCAGAGCTCCCTTCCCACCCCACCAGTCTATGATTCTATGATTTTGATGGGATTTGATTGAGTTTGGGTTGGTTAAGGGTTTTTTTGTGGTGGTCTCCAATTGGTGACTACCTAACCAGAAAGCCAAAATCTCTCTCCACCTTCCTTGCAAAACACAGACACGTGAGCCCTTGACCACGTTTGCTGATGTCCCACAAAGAGGTGCCTGCACTGTGGTCTCATTCACACACTCAGAAACACTTCATACCACTGAATATCAGGGAATTGGTAAAAGAGACCTGAGAAAAAAGAAAAAAATCCTTCTCTTTTAGCTAGAGGGTCCTATCCACACTTGAAAACCACATTCATCTTGCAGAACACGACCAGCAGACAGCAGCCAAAAGGTTGACACCGGGGTGTGGTGAAGGGGAGACATATTTACATGCTATTGCCCAGCAGGTCACAGCAACAGGATGCTGATAACATCCTCCAAACTTCCTCCCTCCACCAGCGTGGAAAATAAAGAAATAAAGAAATAAATTTACACTGTGGCCCCTGAGGCACAGAAGGACCAGCCAAGCATTCACAAATCTGCCTTATGCTCTCAGTGACCTCAGTGTAAATCCAGGTGAAGCCAAAGCAACAGGCTTAGAAGAAACACTTCGGGCTTCCACAGAAGGGAAGGGAAAGGAGCAGATCCTCCCCACTTCCAACAGCTTTAAAGATCTATAAAATTCATTTAATTTAGACTTTGAGAAAAGATGCTCAGGATTTCTGCAATGCAGGAGGGAGCAATGAGAGGAAGCCAGCTTGCTGAGGTACCCAGGGGAATTTCTTTTCTCCCTTTCCAAAGACATGCTCGTAAAGTGAATCAAAACCTACCTGCAAAGAAAAATGGCTGGGAATAAACAACCAAATTTATCTGGGTTCGAGCAAAATAATTTCATTCAACAAAGTCAATGAATTTCAATCAACTCTGGTCATGACAGTCGCTTGGTTTTCACACCAAGGGAAGATAAAACAAGGATCTCCTGGCCATTTTCAGACCCTAAGGAAGAGGATTTTGCCTCCCAACCACGCCTCGTTTCCCCCAGAGCATGCAAAGCCTGTTTCCAACCATTTCTCCTGTGGATTTAACTCTCCCCCCCCTCAAAAAGAAAAAAAATCCTAATATCAGTGACAGTTCATTGGTGAGGCCACCACCACGTGCAAGGCAAAGGCTGGGAAGGAGGCACAAGGTGTTCTTGCTGAGCCCCAGCAAAGCTCCGCTCTGGAAGGCAACGCAGAAGCTCTTTTGCAGAGACTCGTTCTCAATTCTGGTTTGTTTGGCCAAATTCTGGAGAGATGAGACATAGCCACACCTCTTCATGATGAGCACAGACACCCACGATATCTGTGTGTGCATTTAGAGAGATTTCCTTTCCAAAGCAAAGCTGCATTTTGGAGCAGAGCCAGGATGCTGCATTTTTTTTTCACGGGGTGCTTGCGACACCGCAGCATCTCACAAAGCCCTCTCTGTCTTTTGCTTTCTCCACCCCAAAAATGCTTCTGTGAAAGCGAGACCTGCCCTGGAGCAAGTCTACCTTCTTCTTGGCCTCTCAGGAGGCATTTTTTTATGATTATTTGTAGGACCGTGGCCATTTATCTTGGCAGGGTCTCCAATCCCTGCAAAATGACACCCACGCATGCAAGTAGTGGGGCCATTTCACCCGTGGAGGGTTTCCAGCTTCACCTACGTGCCTGTGCCTCTCACCACACAGCTCCTGAATGCTTCAGATGAAGGGGATTAAAAAAAAAACCAGCCAAGGTTTGAAAGGAAAGGGGATTTTGACCTAAGCTGAGGAAATTGGGGGGTGGTACCGAATGGTTTTTTGCCTCTTCAGCATCTTTTGTGTCCTCACAGATGAGTTTGGGGGGTTAGCCAACAGCTCGGTGAAGATGACTCCACAGTAAGTAGAAGAACATCCCCCCCTGCCCCCAAACAGTGCTGCCCCACATCATCCTCCTCCCACCCCTCAGTCTGTGCTGAGAACGTCTCCTCTTGAGCTCATCACAGAACATTAAGGACCAAATGAGGCTGACACCATCTTCTAGGAGGTCACCTGCTCACTGTTTCTCTTCGTTCAGCTGCAGATGGGATCACAGCACGCTCAATAAGCACCCACAAGCTGGAGCTCCTTCCCTCTCAGGCTGTCTCCATTTGCTGCCCAAAGTCCAGACAACACTGAGATCTGCCCTGTTTCATTTTCAGGTCATCGTTCCTGGAGCAAGAACAGGGAAGCAGAGCCACGGGGCAGCCAGACCCACTCCTGCTGAGCCAAGTAGGGTCACCCCACACATGGGCATCCCAGGCTGCCAGCCCCAGAAGCTCCTCCCTCCCATTACAAGCTTGGGATGCAAATCCTGCTAAAGCAGATCTCGTGCAGGCTGAGTGCAAAGGTAACCCAAAGTTTTCTCCATATCTGTGCCAGGTTTTGCTCCATTTCTGGTCATTAACTTCCA
This sequence comes from Chloroceryle aenea, assembly GCA_013399075.1. Lineage (NCBI taxonomy): Eukaryota > Metazoa > Chordata > Aves > Coraciiformes > Cerylidae > Chloroceryle > Chloroceryle aenea. Next base: position 46,846 of record VWZY01008472.1, on the reverse strand, counting down.
GCCACGGGTAGTTTGGAAGGACTTTTGTCCTGGATTCCTGCTCTTTGAGGGCCAGATCCTCATGGGTGCTGCATGCAATGAGCTGGGAGCATCCAGCAGCAGGATTGAGGAGTGTGATGGAGAGAGATTCTTATTGAGGAAACTGGATTTAATAAAAATAAATGTCTTTGGCAGCTTAAACATTCCCCACTCGCTGCTTCAGTGTCAAAGGAGGTGACATAAACAGTAATTTCATCTGCCTCCTTTCTCCCCACACACACCTACCCAGACTAAAAGCAGACAGGGAAGAAAAAAAAAATATCTCATTGCTAAGAAATGAGCTCAGATCAAAAAATTTCATCTTCTGATTTGGCCAAGAGGAAAAAATCCAGGAGAACAGAGAAAGTGGCAGGGGTGGAAACTGGGATTTGCCTTCTCACAGTTTTGAAATCACCAAGGAAGGAATGAGAGGTGAGTTGAGAGGTGAGTGCCAGGGAGCTCAGCAATACTGGGTGGCCCCAGCACCACAGGGGGGTGCAGGGTGGGGACCCTGCCTTCCTACACCCCCTGGGTGCAGGGGCAGAGCATCCTCAGCAAGGCGCAGGGGTTCCTGCAGCATCAGAAGCTCCTGACCATGAGTTGGGCATCTGCCTCTACACGTTCCCCATGGAAAAGTGGCTCCTGGGGTCTCCCAGCTCTGCACACAGTGTTTGCTTTCCAGGCAGGATCAGAGCTTGGAAATCTCTGCCGTGCTGGGAAAATAGCTTTCCAGAAAGGGTTTTTTCAGCTGCTCGGTCATTCCTCTCCCTTGGGCACAGGGATTGCCAGCCCAGCCAGGGAGAAGGAGAAGCTGGGACCCTGAAGAGGCAAACGGCCAAAGAAACCAATCTGTGGACATGAAAATGAGAATTAAAGGAGAACAAAATAAAAGGGGAAGGTGGAATAAAAGGAGAAGGAGCTTCTTCACCGCTGCCCTGCTTCCTTCCCCACCCGAGCCTGCACCGTCTTGCCCTGGATCCAAGCTCACGAAGCAGAACCAGAAGATGCTGGTGAGCATGGATGGGGCTGACAGGAGTGGGGCAAGGGCTGCAGAGCAGACAGCCCCGGGCTGGGACCTGGGCACCTGCAGGGTCCTGTGCAGCACACAGGAAACCCCTGCTTCACCCAGGCACTGCCAGCACTGCAGCGAAGAAAAGTGAGGCTCTGCAGTCTGGTTTCTGCTCTGGCTGAAGCAGGGGGAGAGGTTTAAAGCCCCAGCAGAGAGTTTGCTGGTCCCACTCATCCGATGAATCCATCTCTGATGCCTTGTGCTGAGAAAGCCCCAGGGAAGAGCCACTTCCACCCACCTCCACCTTTCCTCAGCTGTCTGGCAGCAGAGCAAAGCCCCTCTCAGCTCGGGTGGGATTAAAACCCGGCTGATAAATAAAAAACCCCATACTAAACCTCTTGCACAGCAACGCAGTGCCCCTGCCCTTTCATGCACCGAAGGCGTTAGGTCTCTGCAGCTGAACTTCAAGCCCCAGGAATGCGATTGTCACCGAGAGGGGAAACGGCTGGGGACAGTGTCCCGATGGCTATCGGGCCACCCTAATTAACGCCTTTGAGCAGCAGCCAACCGCTGGCTGAAAAGTGAACTTTCCTCTGAACTCCATTCCTCGCACCAGAGGGAGCTTGTCAGCCCCTGCCTCGCATCCCCGCATCCCTTATCTCCCCCCGGAGCTTTCCTGTTTACATTTCCCATTAGATTACTGTAATTAATGCAATAACAGCAGATCCCATTTGGGAACGTGGCTGGCTACCACTCGGTGCAGAAAGGCTCAGTGCTGCTCATAGGTTCCTGCAACAAGGCTTTGGAGATGCTCCCTGAGTTGCATCTCTGATCTCAGGAAGTTGGGGTGGCACCCAGCTACAAAGCTGATCATGGATTTGGAGGAAGCTTTATTTCCAGTGGGAAGAAAGAGAGAAACCCTGGTGCACACCAAGTTGACCCAGTGGACACCAAGTTCACCNATCTCCAGAGCTCCCTTCCAGCCCCACCACGCTGGGATTCTGTGAGCCCAAAATGCAAGCAAGCCCATCTGTAATGCAGCCGCAGGGGTCTGGGTGTGCAGCAGGGGAATGAACAGATGTCAACAGCCTCTGTGCTGGGGGGGATTTTGGGGTGCTTACTCCAAAACCCAGCTCTGGTTCTTGTCATTAGTGGAACACCTCGAGGCAAGTTATCGGGCACTATAAAAGCACCAGAACCAGAGGCTCTCTGCCTCCATCTCTATTAACCCTTCCAGAGATGCAGTGAATACCCGGTGTACAGAACAGCCCTGAAGTTATTTTCCCTGTTGCCTGGCAAAATGCTGCATTTGCTCAGAAAATGGCCTATTTCTCCCTTTTGATCCCCTAACCCAATTCTGCCCTGCAGAGAAGAGCTCAGGCACTGGGCATGGCTGCAGGGGTCTGCCCAGTGCGAGGGCAGGGGAGGACAGGAGGAGTCCTGCACACTCCAGTACAGCCTTACACATTTTCTACCACTCCTGTTCCCCCGAGTGTCTCTCATTTTAAACAAAATGAGTCACAGGGAATCTCCACTCTTAGCCTAGGAATGGGTCAGGCTCGGCTACCACCAGTCATTCCCTTGGAGAGAAGAAGCAGCAAGAGAAATGTGCCCAGATTTCCCTGCACCCCTCATTTCCCCCCTCACCAGGGAGAAGACTCCATCACTCCCTAGAGCTGCTGCAGGTCCTGATAACAGCCAATGCTGTTCCCTCTGATGCCAACAGGCAATCGTTCCGGGGGGAAACCAGAGCCATAAACCCCATCCCTCGTCCTTAATTGAAGGCAAGCCCTGTGCTGATCACTATCTCAATCAAAGCCCCCCAGCTGATGTATGGGCTGGGTGGTGAGTCAGGGACCCTTTGGTGGAAACAGGCCCCTTGCTGTTATATGGCACCCAGGAGAACTGTGACTATCGGCTTTCCAGACCTTCCAAGTCCTGAGGGATTTACCTGGGGGAGGGGGGGATTGGTCAGAGGGAGGCTGGGAGCTGCAGCACATCCGTGCTCCCCCTCATCGACACGTAGGTAGCGGGTTAATAGGTGCTATATAAAAGCTCAAGAGGAGGGAGGGGGGAGATAGGTATCTTCAAGGAGGGAGGAAATTTAGCAGAAGGGGGAAATAAAACGAGATTAAAAAAAAAA
>VWZY01008472.1:5799-20345 GCA_013399075.1 Chloroceryle aenea | reverse complement strand
GCACTGCCCCTTCTGCCCCCCCCGAGCCGGGGTGGTTGAAGATCCCCGGCGAACCGCCGGCCGCAAGCATCGTCTCGGGACTGCACCGGAGAGGCGCCCGCTGCGTCCCGAAATAGTTCTTCGGATCCACGAATGAGTCATTTGATTTCTTGACCAAAAATATCTTCCTTCTCAATGCACGGGGCTTCATGGGAAGGGAGGGATGCTGCCTGTGCTGGGCGCTGTTTGGCGATGCTGTCCCGGGAGCCGCGACCGGAGCCAGTGGATCCGTAGCCTGGAGGATGTTTGGGAGGATAATCCCTGCCGGGAGTGTGGGAAGAGCAAAGCCACGCCGAGAATGATGACGCAGCGTTGTTCTTGTGGTATTTCTGGCCCTGCCAGAAGTGGGAAGTATCAGAAATCTCATGAGATGCAGCTTAGCCTTGTGAGATTTCCAGCTGTTTTGCAAGCCCCCCGAGGCCTGGATTAATCTCTGACCTGTTGTTCTCCTTTTTATTGTTGTTTTTTTTTCCCTGTAGAACACCTTTTTGCCCTAAGGGGAGGTCCCAGATTTGATTCCCCACTCTGATGCAGGTAGAAAGATGGGACAGGAGCAAAAGAGTCAAGGTGTCATCCCACCTTGAAAACTCCTGCACCGAAAAATGGTGAAAAGAAAGTAGCCAAAAGGAAATCTGCCTCTTATTCACTGCTGTGCTCAACATGGCAGAAGAAAACCCTCCTCCTCAGCCCTGCAGCTTGGCTGGTGCAGTATTTACGGAGCAAGCAAAGTGTGGGATGCAAGGGAACTCCTTCATTAACTGCAAACTTCATGAAACACATGGATGGGTCCTGAGCCTGTGGGGCCAGGCCAAGCGGGGATGGTTGGAACTGGCAGAGGGAGACTGAGAGTGGAGAGCAGGGAGAGATTGTTGGTGCTGAGGGTGGGGAGAGCCTGGCCCAGGCTGCCCTGAGAGGTGGTGGCTGCCCCATCCCTGTCCCCATTGCAGGGGAGGTGGCCGGGGCTCTGAGCACCCTGCTCTGGTTGCAGATGGCCCTGCTCCCTGCAGGGGGGTGGACAAAATGACCTTTAAAAGTCTCTTCCAACTCAAACCAGTCCATCATTCTATGATTCTCAAACCTCCTTGAGAGGGCAGGAACCCACAACAGGACACCATGAGAGGTGCAGCTTGGCACGGACAATGTATTGCACCAACCCAACTGACCTGGGTCAATTTATCCAACCAGTCCCAGAGAGGTCCCCAGAGCCACTGAGGTTCCCATGGATGCTTTTCTCATTGTCAATGTCCATCAAATACTTAACTGCTGTCAAATTATTTTGAGGTTACCTCCAGGGACAGGCTGAGCTGCTGCTGCTGGAGATGCCCAGGCAGCCTCCCAGGAGAAGGGAGATGTCCGGGTCCCATGTAGGGCTTGGCAAGCAAGATGGTAGGGGCAGCACACCAGGGCTATGGGTCACTGTTGGCTTCCTGAGCAGAAGGCTTGCAGGTGCTTCCTCACTACCACACTGCCTGTAGCACAAGGAGCTCCTTGAAGCCCATGGTGGCTCAGCAACCAGAAATGACAGCCGGACAGGTATGGGCTGTGGGCATCAGCATCAGGCTGGGGAACTGCCTCAAAACTGCTCAATTCCTGCAAGCCTCCTTGAAACAGCAATTATAACAATGGTGGTGATGAAGGAGAGGCTGAGGACCAGATTTCAGCAGCCTCAAAACCACTGAATCCCTGCAGACCTCCTGGAAATAGCAGATGTAACAATAGCAGTGATGAAGGAGAGGCTGAAGCACTTGCTCAACCCCATTACTAGACACCAGGGAATCCACCCAGGAGGAGAAGAGGTTTGACAGCTCACAGGGCTTTTTGCCCTCTGAGATCTCGCTGCCAGCCCTGAGAAAGATGAAGCAAACGGGGGGGTTTGGGTCGACCTGACAGGAAAGCGTCTCATGCCTGACTTCTTGCTCAGTGAGATGTAAATCTGCCCCGAGGCCACCAGCCCAGGACCAACCCCATCACCATCAGTCACCAGGTCGCATCGAGTCACTTTTTCTGCCAGAATTTTCAGGAGGAAATTCTGGTTTTTAAAGCAGGGGCACCCCCGGGCTCAGCATCCTAAAGAGCTGAAACCAAAGAGCTGAAACCTCAGTAAGAGCAGCACGACACCTGATTAATTAATTCCCAGCAGAGACCAAAGGCCAAATTCAGACCCATGGCTCCGTTTGTCATCTGAAGGAATGGAGCTCATCCCTAGGATGTAGGTCATCCCAGCAGGAAAAGTCCTTCCTGCCTCTTTAGGGAGCAGGAGAAGAGCTCAAGAGAGCAGAATCAACGTTTGTTCAGTTAATTTTGCTTTTCAGAGCGTAGTGGCAAAAAGGGCAGGGGTTAGAGGACGGGGAGGCATTTTCACAGCTCGTTTCAGTGAAACTCCAGGTTTTGCCAGTGTATAAAACTGAGAGAGGCTCTCAGCATCGAGCTGGGGGGGGGAAAAGGCTGGGGATTTTTTTTTTTTTGGCAGCTTTGTGGATTTTCAAAGCTTAAGCACTTGTCTTTTGGAGGCATCAGGGCTGTTTCGGAGCCAGCTGCACCTGCAGCCTTGGGAGCTGAAGCGTGTGATGGAAAGATGTTGGTTTGGGGGAGAGTTGGGTCTGTCCCAAATCCACCCTGAGAAAAGCTGATTGGAGGTACGGCGCAGTGGCTGAAAGCAGCTCTGAGTCTGTCAACCTCCTTTTCTGACCTCCCCCCAAAATACTAAAATGGCTAAAATTACAGAAAAGAAAGGAATAGGAGAGATATGATCAGCTCACAAATATTTCCCATGGGGAAAAGCCAGCAGTGTGCCAAAGTCAGCTCAGATTGGGGTGAAGGGTAAAGCAGTTGGGTCCATGGCCCACCACGGGCACGATGCCCAGGATCTCGAGTTTACCACATGATGCCAGCCAACAGCTCAGGCTGGACACAAACATTCACCATGTGCCAATAAAAGAGAAAACAACCGTTCCAGTTCATTCCCATCCTCCTATTTTAAGATCTGGCCCTGCCCTGAACATCAATCCCATCACCTCCCTGGCAAGACCCCAGCATCCATCAGTGTCAGCCACGCAAATCGAGAGCGAGTTATTGAATTCCCCGGGGTTCATTTCCAACCTTACCTCCACAGATCATCCTCCGGGGAGGAGAAGCCACGTGATACCTCAAGGACCGGGTCGTGATGCATCAGCTCCTGAAATGGGCTGCGAGAAACCAGATGGGTTTCATAAAAGTTAGGGTGAAATCCACAGGTTTCCACTATTGTGCTTAAGTCTTTAAAGTACCCAAGAGCCAAAGTGAGGAGGGAGGGCCAGAAAAGATACATCAGCTCATCCGGCATCAGATGCTGCTGCCTCCTTTCCTCCAGCAGCTCTAACTGCTGTTGGCACTTCACTAGAAATATGAAATAATATCTGAACAAGGCAAAACCAAAGCAAGGTTTTGCTTTCACCCCGAGAGCTGCAGACCTGCAGTGTTTAGACCCCCACAGAGAAAGGCAGGTTCAGACTCGTGGCAGGAAGAGCTCCAGGCTTGGATGGGTGTTAGCAAACCAGCCCATCCTTGAGGGGAGAAGAAGCCTCAACCAGAAAGGCTGATAAGAGAAAAATTAAGATGGGCCCTTCCATCAACACCCTCTCTGAAGAGCATCTTCCAGTGGTTTTTTGGAACACCCCAAAACATTACCCCTCTTGAAAACCAGCTTCCCCTGAGCCATCAATGGTTGGACTCAATGACTTTGAAGGTCTTTTCCAACCTAAACGATTCTATGATGCTATGATCACTACTCTGTCTTTCATCAGAGGACACAATCCCCAGGCAGAACAGGGGCACAGACAGAGAAAGGGGTTTCCAAGGGTTGGCTGATGGCAGTCCCAGAGGTCTCACACCGATCCTGCTCCGCTCCACGCCGTGGCTCAGCTAGGGCTTGATGTTTCTCCTGGGGGAGTTGCACACCGTGACTTTGACTGCCCGGCAGGGCAACCTGTAAAGCCCCTTGGTTTCTCACAACCCACAGCAAGGCTATAATTATACCAGAATTTCCAGTGCCTTGTGAAGACCGAGAGTTTCCCACATCCACCCTGAGGTTGGGCACAACAGGTTCATTTTCCCCTCCCGTTCTTGGCTTGACACCATCCTCCTGCCTCATCTCAGCTCCACGAAAGGAGACTCAGCACCATCGCTTGCTGTGGCTGGGGGAGATGAACCAAGGCAGTGCTGTGCACTGGGGATGCTCTTGGGCTCCTCATGAGGAAGCCAAGAGATTCCCCCTTTTCCAGGATGTGTGTCCTGCCACCACAGCCCTAAGCAAGTTAAGGGCATTAAAGATGTCCATGGGGAAGAGCTGACCCACCACATCCAGGGTGTCCATCAGACACTGGTTTTTGGGTTCAGCACAGCAGGATTCATGTGCCAGGCTCCTTTCTCTCAAAGAAATCTATTGACTGATGCTGGGTGTAGGACCTGGGCTGGGTGAACCCTTGGTGGGTGTTGATTTGGTAGATGTTCACCCTTCTTTACTGACTTCCTTCCACCAGCTTCTCCTTCAGTGCACCCATGATGAAACTTCCCTCCCATCCCTCCTCATCCATCACTTTGCTCCACCTTTTTGATCTCCTCCTTTGTGGTGAACACCACAGCCCACCTTCTTTGCCTTGCCAACCACAAGACTCCTTCCTCCAGGCTCTCCTTGCCCTCGCTGGTGACACCACAAGGAAACCATTTTCCATTGCCTTTTCCTTCCTTCTGTGAACTGCAACCAAGTCACCCCTTCCCTTCTCCACCTGAAAACTCTCTGCCCCAGGAGGCATTGCTGCAAGGTTTTGCCCATCCATGGGGGGAAGTCCTTCATGGAGCAGTTCTCCTCCAGACCACGGCAGCACCTCGGGGAAGGATGGAAGATCACAGTGGTGGTGAGCATTTAGGAGTAGAGAAAAACCCCAGAGCAGAAACCTGGGCAGGAGCAGCAAAGCAAATCAGCAAATTCTAAATATTTGGGGTTTTACCAAAGAGGTGCTCAGACCAATATATAAATACATATAAAAAATTAAAATCTATATTTTTTCTGGGGCAGAGGTGTAAAAACATTCCCCAGATGGATCCCCCTCTGTATTTTCTAGCTGTACTCACTGGGAAGACCAACCTGCAGCCACATTGCTTTTTGAGCCCTGTGGACGTGTCCTTGAGCCAGATTTATCTTGGGGAGAAGTGGTTTCTTCTCAAGAGAAATACAGAACAGAAAGATCCAGGAGAGGGAATCACTTGTTTCGAACCCCTGTGCTGCTTCCACATCCCTTGGTCCCACCCCACACCTCCCCTGGGGGCTGCAGCACCCAGCTGATGGGGACCTGCTCTGCCATTGCTCTACAAAAAAATGGGGAAACGCTGATTTTGGTAGGAACCTTGCCAGGAGCCTCAAGAAGTTTCAGGTCCCAGGGTGGATTTCCACAGCGTTGTCCTAAGGTGCAGGAAGAGGGATGTTTGGTGTGGGAGGAGACAAGGGTTGCATGAGAAGGACATCCTTGGATTAACCAGTGGAGATGACTTTGCTGGTATGGAGACAACAAGGTGATGTTTGGTGGCCTGGCTGGAGATCTGGCTCCATGGTGCGTGGAAGACAGAGGCATCTGACCATAGAATCATAGAATAACAGACTGGTTTGGGATGGAAGGGACCTTAAAGATCATCTCATTCCAACCCCCCTGCCATGGGCAGGGACACCTCCCGCTAGACCAAGTTACTCAAAGCCTCATCCAACCCAGCCTTGAACACATCCAGTGATGATGGAGCATCCACAGCTTCCCTGGGCTTCCTGTTCCAGTTGTGATATCAAGGAAAAGTGTATTTTTTTATGGCCCCCTTGAGCAAACAGGTCATCACTGAGCTAACAGGCAGACGCAATCCCTGATCACAGCCACATCCAAACATCATGTTCAGATCAGCTGGAGGCTGCCCAGCAACTGCTCTTTATGGGACAACACTGACCTCACCCTCCAGCTGGGCGATAGACATTGCTCCACACACCTCTCCCTGTCCAAATACAACAGCCCAACGAGCATCTGCACAACCCAGGGTGAGGGCAAACAGAAGTCCCAGCCACACGCTTTGCTCCCCAGTGCAGCAGGGACTGCTTCTGCCATCTGCTCTCCCTCAGCCTCCAGTTACAAGATACAGGCTACGGGTGGCTTTTTTTAAGGCAGCTGAGCTCCTGGTTTGGCTCAGCAACACCCAGACTTGCAGCAGAACCCAGCAGATATGTGAAAGGAGCGCAAGATGCACGGCAGCAGCTCCCACACCCATGCACCATCTCCAGCATCTCTTTTCTTGGCTCATTGCAGTGGAGATGCGGGAGATAAACTGGGGGAAAAGTCCCTTTTGAAGCCCTTCAGAAGACAGCCCAGGAACCATAGCAGATTGGTGATCAACTTTATGGAAATCTACCACCTACTGCTCCAAAATCCAAGATCACGTTGTTGTTTGGAGTTCTCCCAGCACACGTAAGGAAGATTTACATAAATCATGGGAATTAAGTTCTCACCAAGAGCTGGAGGAACTCTTCTTATCACCCAGCTGCTCTCACACACTGGGGGGGAAATGAAGGAAAAGGAATGTTTCTTCAGCTTGAAGCATTATTTTAACCCCCTTTTTTTAATAGCCACGTTACAAAGATCTCTTTGTGCACCAGCCTGAAATACCCTTTTGCTTCATCTCATTTTAATATGAGCATTTTAGGGCTGAGGCAAAGTTCTTCCACCTCACTCTTCCAGAGAGCAACAGAGACCCAGGTATCTGGGGTGGGGGCTGTGTCTTGCACACACACAAAAAAACACCTGACCTCATTTGATGGTTCCTTCCCTTTCAATGCTTCGGGGTGTTTGTTTTGTTGCAAGCAAATTGCACACACTAAAAATAGACTCAGAGCAGGACAGGACCTCGAGGCGCATGCAAACACTGGGGGGGGGACGGAAGAGGGTGGGGGGATCAATCTGGACCTTGGTTTCACAGATTTGGTCTCATAAGAAACGCAAATGTCTGACAAAACAAACCCAGTATTGCTGCAGTTCTTGTCCCTGCGTGTTTTTGCAGCTGTGGCTTGGGTGGAGCCTGTTCTCATGACCTGGTGGCTGGTGTTACAGCAAAGACTTGCAGGAGAAAGAGGTCGTCCATCAAAAATGCATGTGGAGTTTGGGATCTCCTTATGTCTGCATGAGAGTTTTCTGCAGCCAAGCCTAGCTTGAGGAATCCAGCTGCCTGGTTGCTTCCCCAGGCTCAGCTCCTACAACTTCAGCCTTCTCTGCTTGTTTTTTTCCAGCCCTAATGGAGCTGAGATGCTCAGAGATGATGAGATGCCTCCAGACCATCCCTCACCTCCTGTTGCCTGCACAACTTGGACTTTATGAGAACTGTGGTTTGATACATGAACCAAGTCCCACCAGCCATGGAGGGTGGCTGTCCAAAGCAAGCATGAACTGGAAGTGACACTGAGCAGTCACACAGTGGTGCAAATCCTTTGAGGTCCTCCCAGGACAACTCCAGGTGGGTTTGTCCTGGCCAGGCTTCCTTCACAAGGCAACACTGAGGTGCCCTTGGTGATAAGGCCACCCAAGGGGGTACAAACCCCTTGGAGAAGGGGGAATGAGCCCCTGTGAAACTCTCCCACCTTCCTGAGGGCAGGGAGGAGATGTCCTGCTCCTGGCCACCAGGCAAAGGAGGGTGCTTCCCATATTACAACACGCTGGCAGGAAGAGCCTGGAGATGCTCATCGTGGACAGGCTGCTGTGCTGAAATGGGGCATTGAGCAATCAAAAACCAGTTGGAAACCCTGGTTTCTAGAAATAAAAAGTGACTGTTTGTCTTCTAACGCCTGTAGGGGCTGGTGGGGGCCCTTGCCAAGCGGCAGCAGGTCAGAGGAAGCAGCTGTAGCTGGTTTGTGTTGTATTCCTGGGCAGTTCAACTGTGAGCTGGGACCTGTGACTGAGTTGTGGTCGTCTCTCTGCACAGAGCACTTGGCCTCTAGAGATGGATGAAGATGGCTGCAAAGCTTTTCCTCCTCTTCCAGGTCGAGCTGGGCTAAGTCTCTGGAGCTTTAGCTGGACCAAACCTCACCTTCCTTCACAGTCCAGGGAGCCTGTTCTCTGTGCAGGAGATTTGTCACCAGGTACCTCCTCACACAAGCTTGTAGGAGCAATGGGTGGAAGCTGATTGTCCTCATGGCCACTGACTTCTGCTCCTGAAGCCACACGCAGTGGTACTGTTGAAGGACATATCACAGGGAACTTCCAAGGCACCTTAAGGAACAAAAACTGATAATGCTGCAGCAGGATAGAACCAGGCTCAATTTTCCCAAGGAAAATGCTTCCCAGTGGCACAGCTGCCTTCCAGATGCAGATGATCTCAGCTTGAACCCAAACACCACCCAAGTCAGGGAGCACATCATCAGGTTGGGGCTGTGGTGGTTGTCAAATCCCTCACAGCACCCAGAAATCACAACATTCCAGGGTATGCCCTGAAGCAGATGTCTCTATGTGGGCAGGAGATCCACACCACTGAGGATCATTCAGGGAGCTGGATGCAGCCTGTGCCATGGATGCTATATCCAGTGGGTATGGCATTCCCCAGGATCTGGGGACAGGACCCTCAGCCAGAAGAGGCAGGGGACACTCTTTGGACTTGCCAACAGATAAACCCTTGGTGAAGAAGAGCAGACACCAGGCACTGAGGTTTCACTTCAGCGAGGCCATAGAGAAGAAGCCAAGTGAACAGAAACCAATGAAAGTCTTTGAGTCCCCAGTCACCCAAAACCACTAAGACTCAGCACAGCTGCACCGAGCTGCTCACCAGACCTGCCAGGGGCCACTCAAGGTGCAGGGATGGTGGGTGCCCAGGATGCAGGTGCTGCTGAGCACCACCAGCTCCCCAGCCAGGGTGGTGGGGAGAATCAGCACCCTGCCTACTTGCCTGGCCAAGAGGGTTGAAAAGGACCTCTGGAGATCACCTAGACCACAAGTTGGGGCCAAAGCATCTCCTAATGCAATCTAGTGCAGGTTCCTCAAAATCTGCTCTCATCTGCTGGTCTTTTGTCCATGAGTCAACATCTGCCTTGGAGGCTTCTCTTGTGTTGGATTTCAGGATGGGGAAGTCCAGCTTAGGCCAGGTATTAAACACAAATCCAACACCAGTGCAAGTCCTACCTGAGAACTGAGAAAAAAAAGAGGACTCCTGCCCACTGTCACACCCCCCTGCCTTCATCCCACCTCTGCCATAAGACCCTGTCCCACAGTTTCCCTCCCAGTCCCTTTTTACCACCAGGTGTCCCCTCCTGGACATGGCTCGGGGGGCATTGAGGACAGAAGCTGCTCTGCTGGTTCGATGGAGCAAGGTGCAGCACGGTCCCAAACCAAGCCCTGGGCTCTAAGACAGCAATGGTCACCCTAAAAATAACCAGGGCAGCCAGTTCCAACAAAAGGTACCTCTGCTCCCCACCGCTCTTCTGTGGTCTTGGGGTGGAAATTGAAAGAGCCCTGAATACGTAGCAGGTGGCTCCAGGCGAGCACAAGATGGTGGTTTCTGAGGAAGGACTTGCACCAGGACATCTGGGGAAACTGCAAGTGGTGCTCATGGTGCCCCAGCCTGCAGCCCACCACGTGTTTCACAAGTAGGCATGTGTTGTTCCAGCAGAGAGGACACTGGGTGCCTTGCTCCCACCTGTCCCTCCACCAGGCACCTCACTCCCAAGGAGGTGAGTCTCTCTCATGCTCCAAGGGAGCACCGAGCACTAGAACAGGATTAAACCCCAAAGGGGGCATCTTGAGGGTCCTCAGAAGGAGCAGGGAAAGGCTGGGGGTGAATGCCAATGGTGTACCTGCAGGGTGACCCACCTCAGTGACCAAGCATCCCACGAGAGCTTGGAAGCATCAGGGAGCTCATCTCATTTCAGATCCTGGTGCATCTTCAATAATCTTGATCTGCAGCCATGTCCACTCACAAGTGCCAAAACTCTGCACCACAATGCCTGCAAAGGACATGCACAAGGGCACAGGCAGAACTCCAAGAGTGCCACCAACACTCCTGGGGCATGGAGAGCAACTTCACCATAGTGAGGTGCTCATGGCATAAACAGCTTAGGTGCAGGGCTTACTCTGAGGGTAGAACCACAAAGCTTCAGCTGGGTCTCCCATCTCAGGGCACTTTTTAGGTGCTGTGAGTTGTGTTGTCTACCCTGCACCTACTGCTCTTGGGGACAGAGGCCATGGCTGCTCACCCTGGAGGGTTGCAGCAGGGTCAGCTTCAAGTTCCACAACAGCTGAACATTATTTCAGGGGGTCCTTACTGAGTAGCAGCTCACCCCAAAACAACCAGCAATTCTACAGACAGAGGTGAGCTGTGGCCAACTCTCCCCAGGTCAGGGTCCTCACAGCTTATGTGTGCCCCCCACCACCACCTGGGAAGGTCTCCCCTTCATAGAAAAAGGCAGAGCAGTAAAAGAGAAGATAAATGGCTGATCTGCTTTGATACCCAAGGAGGAAAGGCAGATTTGAATCCACCTCCTCCTCAGCATCTCCCCAAGGAGACTCAGCCTCCAGTTGCCTGGATCTCCAGGTATCCCCTTCACAAGGCCCTATCTCCCCCATACCTTGGGCACCAGGGTCACCCTAGGAAGGCTGGTGCTTCCTTGGTAGGGCAGACCCAGAGCACACAGCAGAGCCTGCTGGGAGGGAAGGAGCTGGAGTTCATCTTTGTCCTTGACAAAGGGTATGGAGATAGATCAAACGTGCTCATCACACCCTTCCAGACCCCCTTGAGCTGCTGCTCCAAACACAGGCTTAAAGAGAAGGCAGGGGAGGGTGCAGATGCTCAGCCAGCCCCACTGCAACATTGACTTTGGCCAAGTTTGGGTCTCCCCGGACATCACCCCCTTTTAGTAGACTGGGACCCATGAAAAAGGTGGGTGGAGAAGACAGTAAGGAATGGCTCCACCAGGCAACGACAGGGGAGAGGACTAGAGGATGTCTTTGAGCAGGACCATTAACAACCACTCGTCCTCCCATGACCTTGCAGCACCCAGATCAGGGCTGTGGCAGATGGGAAGGGCCCCATCTTCATGTTCCCTGGAATGAAGGTCCCCTGAGTGAGGTCCCTTTGTCTCTCAATCACACTAGAACATTTTGGCTCATTCTGCTACCTCAGATGACAGGGATTGAATGACAGAGATGGAAGGAGGTGACAGCAGAGGCTTAGCACAGACCCCACCCCAAGGAACACCAGGGCAGAAGCAGAGACACCAAGTTCTCCCCCCTCACCACAACCCAAAAACACCACATTGGAAGGAAAAAAAATACAAAATAGAGCACTTTAATTGCAGGAAGATAAAAAATTACCAACAAAAATTAATAAACCTCAGGCATCAAATAAATAGGCAGCTTAGTCACATGCACACGTGTGTCACTGGGGGTCCTGTCCACCACAAGCCCCATGCCCAAGCAGCTCCCCAGGGCCATGCAGGCACATGAAGCATGTTCATGAGGATTTACACATGGATGCTGCTGCCTGGTCATGCTTGGAAGACACCAACACGTGCGTTGGGTAGGGTGAAGCCAACCTAGTCACGCTACGCTGCCATCTTTACAATGAAAGATCTTGTGCAGTTATAGAAACTCTGGCTCTGGTGAGGGATAAACAATAATAACTCAGATTCCTAAGTTCTTCTGTTCAACAATTCCATAGAATCTCCACCCTGGTCTCTAAATTCCAAACTACTTTGTTATTATAGAGCAACATAAACCTTGTAGGAGAAGAGGAAGGGTCTCCTCAGAAGGCACACCCTGCCTTCCATCAGCAGGACTCTTTGAGGGGAAATAAGCTGATTTCTGGAAAGAATTTTCTATGGTTGAGCATTTTTAAGGCTTTTTTTCCAAGTTACCACCTACTAAGTGGCTGTTCTCAGCCAAGTCTGAGCCTCAGAGTGCTGGGGCAGGTCAGTGGAGCTGTTGAGTTTGGGTTCTGCTTGACTGGCCATTAACAAAGGCAACACAAAGCAAAGCCAGCCCTGACCTTCCCACCCTCCTCTCCCTGCCAGGGAGACAGACAATGGTTGTGGGACTACCCTGCCTGCTACAAAAGTCATTTTTTTCCCCAGTAAAATATTTGCAGGATGGATGCTGAGCATCCACCCTACCTCCTCATGGCCATTTTTTGCTCCTCTAGTGCCACAGCCTCTGGACTGGAAACAAAGAACAAAACCCAATTTGCCAAAAAGGGGGAATTTAGGCACTAATGGGACCAAACTGGGTCTAGATCAACCCCCCTCCAAACCACCACACTATGTTTTTGTGGAGCAAGGAGGCTCAGACAGCAATCTGCTGGTTCTCTCTGAAGAGCGGTCGCTGGTGTGTCGTGCAGATGTCCTGGAAGATCCTGTAGACCTGGTCATGCTGTGTCTCATCAGCTATGGGGACCATGGGGCTGCTGCTGCAGGTCTTCCCAGCTTCCTCCACCACCTGCCTGACACAGAGCTGCTCCACCTAGGCAAAAAGACAAGGCATGAAGACATTGAACAAAGAACCACCTCTTGAGCATCTCCTGCTGCTACCAGGCAATGGGGTATGGGGTGGGAGATGCAGCAGAAGAGCTGGGCCAAAGAGCCCCAGGTGGCCTGGGTCTAAGCAGGCCAGCAGATCCAACTCCACAAGCCACCTCAGCACAAGAGCTCCACTCTCAGATGAGCTACAGGGAGGTGAGGACAGGCTGAGGGATGTCCCAGCACATGCAGAATGATCCTCTGGTGCAGGCATCCAAGACAAGGTGACCAGGTCAAAGACTTGTGCATGGAGGCATAGGGCCATGTGAGCTTGGAAAATCCCTTCCAGGACCTCACAGACTTGGGGGGGGTGTCTGCTTGCTCAAGGGTGGATGCACCACTCTCCCTGTGCCCTCCATGCCATCCTTGTTGGCCCAAGAAGGGCCCTCACTGGGTGCAGGCTCCCAAAACACCTTCTGCATGGCCCCAAGGCTTTGTGATCCCAGAATTGCTTCAGCTTCTCCAAGGAGAAGTTTCTTCCCAGAGCTACAGGGATTGCCCCTCTCATCCCATCCCTTCCTTCACCCTCCTGGAGGTTTCCCAAGTCCACTGCTGCCCACCATGGCTGCTCACATCTGTTGGCTGTTCAGCTTGAGGCCATCCCTTAACTCAACCATTCCCCCATGACCCACAGGAGAGGTCCCAAGACCAAGAGGAAGGAACAGCAGGAGGAACACAGATTTCCCAGTGGTTTAGAAAAGTTTGGGAGCTTTGTTTGCAAGCAGGATCTACCCAAATCAAGTAGTTCTGACAAGCAACAGCCCAAGAACCTGAGGTTCCTGGAGGAACCTAAGGAGACTGCACACAAACCAACACTCCTGCCACCCCACTCAAATGACCCATGGCTCTGAGGGCTGAAGTTAGAGCCCTGTTTGGAGGGAGGAAGGGCAATAGGATCCAGACAAGAGGAGAAATCCATCAGCAGAGCTCCCATGGGCAGCCCTCCGTACCTGGACAAGGATGAGCTTACACCGCAGCGGCACCGTGTCCGGGAACTCCTCTCCAAAGCACAGCGTGATTCTGCTGTCCGGGAAGCGGCCCTGGTTGTTGTAGTACTGCTGCAGCTCTGCAAGGAGAAGGGAATGGTTGGGAAGCTGCCTGCCTTTGCTCCACAGCTTTGGGACAATGGCAGGAAGGTGGGGACTTAGGAGAAACCAGCCTCCATCTGGGAGGCATTTGCAAAGTGACCCAAAGCAGCAAGTTATTCCTTCCTAGGGCTGGTGGCATCAGCTGCTCATCCAGAGCACTTGGTGACCCATCAGTGATGAGCTCCAAAGGGCACCAAGGGCTTCCACCCTTTCAACCCCACCGAGCAGATGGATCGTAAGATGTTAAGGGTTGGAAAGGACCTCTAGAGATCAAAGAGCTGGAGAAAGGGAAATGCTCCTACAAACCTCTGAAGAACAAGTTGGTGTCAAATATCTTCACCACCTCATCCCGGTCCAGTTTGTTGGGCCTGTCCTTGTAGAGCATGGTGTTCCCACTCCAGAAGACCCTGCCCTGGCATAGCCTCTTGATGAAGATGCCCTGCTTGTTGCTGTGCAGCAGGACACCCCTCTCCAGGTGCCCAAAGAGCTTCTTGGTGATCTGCTTCTGGCGGTCATTCTGGATGGTGTCGGCCGAGGGGAACCGCACGTGCTCCAGGGCTTCCGAGGTGTACAGCTTCTCCCCATGGCTGGGGGGCTGGCCAAGGGAGATCCTGCAGCCCTCGCTGCAGGAGGTGGTGACGTGGCCCACCAGCCTCCCACCGTAGAAGAAGCTGATCACCATCTGGGAGTAAGCTGCAAGGGGACAGGCACATCACCCATCAGAGGAGGACAAGCCCTGCCTGCTCTTCACTGCAGTGCCCAAATGCCATGAAGGCATCAAAGTTTCCTGGGATCAAGTCTCACTTGATGGTGGAGACCAATTCTCTGACCAAGCAAGAGCTCCCAATGCTGAACCCCTTCCT
>VWZY01008471.1:19945-34763 GCA_013399075.1 Chloroceryle aenea | reverse complement strand
ATTGATCCATGCTGCAACCCTCGAACAGTGCCTGAGCCTCTTTCTGCACAATGATTTGCCCGAACAGTGGAGGATGAACCTACATTTGGTTTCAGAAAAGCTAGATATCTGAAATCCATGCCTCTGTTAAAGAATCAACAAAAAAATTATCATTAACTTAAAATATTTACAAGCTAGACATAATGAAGTCTTCACGAAAAGGGCAATATAATTAAAAAGCATTTATTGTTAATTATTACTCTTACTGCATACATGGGACCACTTATGCATTTAGTTTTCTGGTCTGTCTCTCCCAAATGCCAGCTTGCTGTGTTGGATAGAATGTTCTGCAGCTTTACTGCTATGATTTTAAAGTACTGTGTATTTTTCACTTCACATTCATATTTTGTTTCCTCTTCCTGAGCTCTTACAGGAAATCTGGCAATGATCACGATGCAAGATTAGCACAAATCCCTACATTGCTTTTCTTCTTTCTTATTTTTTTTGCTGACCAGAAAAAGTTCAGATAAATTCAGCTTGCAGTTCAGAGGGCTGGATAAATGCTGATGGACAAAGGTGGGTGTGGCAGCTGCTCAGCTGCCCCACCATGAGACTCAGGCTCTGGGCTCTGCTGGGGATACTAACATCTGCTTAATTACAATGCTTAAGACTGCTACATGTCCGATATGTAAATAATAACTAGTAAATAATACAAGGCATACGTAAGTAATATTTTGAACATGTCTTCCTGCCTTCAATCTAACCAAAAATATGTCATCCATTTTTTAATCACAATTCAACAGTTCTTGAGAAAGAACTTTTTCATACAAATCCCTCTTATTAATTAGATGGACTAATTTTTCTTTTCAGTTTTCATTTATTTTACAACAGATAAGCAAAGGACAGATTTGAACTTCCTGTAAAGTTCACTGTATATTGTCACTGAATCCTGTGTACTGTGCTGTCATAACTTCATTCCCTGTCTGGAGTTCAGTGCAGTGAACTGTGCTTGGATGGCCTGTTACCAATCATTAACAAGAACCTGCTTGTATTGGTATTTCTGGTGAGGAGCCTTTAAGGTCACCTGGAGTGAAATGCTGTGGATTTAGCTGATAAATCATTTTCCTCCACATTTCAAAGGGGATGCTATTTGGTATAAAGACTCCAGTGAGAATTGTATGTATTGCTGATGATACTTCTGAAGTTATGATTACAGTTATGCCCTCTTGAAGACCTGATTTGTTAATGTAAAGAGAAGTCTGAATACAGAAAAATAAAGGGTTTTGTTTAACTTTCTTTGTATTTATTCGTCCAGATACTTGGTCATTTTAGTTATGCACTGACACAGTGCACCATGCTGGAAAGCCTAAAGCCGCCTGCCAAAATCCTGGTGCAACTGCATCATTTCTGTAGGAGGGATCACTGTTCATTGCGTGGGATATCCGATCCATACAGCAGATCTGTACAGATACCCTGCTTTGGGCAATACATGTTTGCATTTGTTTTTTCCTGACTTACTATCCCCAACACCAGGAGCCTAAACAGAATCACACCAAACTGTAGGAATCTTTAGTTTTCTTCTGTAGATCACAGAATTGCCAAGTATTACTAAATACACCGAAAAACACAAAAATACAGATGTCATACAACTATGTTTTTCTTAATCACCTCTTGAATATCATCATTTGTCCTTCCTTCCTTCAAATGATAAGAGTACCATTTGTTTTAGGCCTGCTGAGGTTACATGGGGAATGTGCAGGCTGATAGAATTATTACAGGATAAACACAGAAAGTAAACAGAACAGATAAGGAACTCAGAATACATGTAGATATTCAGCAACTAGGGGCAGTTTACATTTGAAATTTGTGCAATGATTATGACTTAAGACACATCTGATAAAAAATATTTTCCTTGATAATTACAGTGTGCTACAGATAGTGTCAAGTAGAGAAAGATACTTTGTTGTTATAACGGAAATTCCAAAAAGAAACCAAAAATATTTATCCACTAGATCAGCATTCCCTTAAGTTCATTTTAAGTGGACAAATGCATGTATCAGCTATTCATTTGTTTCACTGAAACAATCTCCAGGCCTCTATCAGAGGATGTCAGCTTTTGTTGCTTCCTTTGAATTCTGAGAAGTATGCATTTAGTTATCTTATACTGCTCTGGATTTCACATGAGCAGAACACAAGACCAATATTGCACCACTGTCCTTTCTAGTGTTACATTATCTAATGAACTTGTGGTTCTAATTATTTTGCTGAATACACTTTACTCTAATATGTCTTCTTACCCTTCACTTACCCTTTATTTACATCATTTAACCAAGGTTGTAAGGACTTATAAACAAATAGAAATTTGTTTATGAAACCATTAAGTAAACTTCAACAACCTGCTTTTCTTGTGATTTATTCCACTATAAAGCATGAGTAACTTCACTGACTTGACACAGTTACACTGCTATAAAATGAGAAGTCGTGTAAAGAATCCATGGAGACTTATGATGTGCCAGAGGACTTTGAATTCCCTGTTTGTGACATCCTTCAGTCACAAGAGCAAAACAGACACTGAAGTCTTAAGATCTCATGATAGAATTTTTGCTGGATCCATGTTCTGCCTCTGCCCTCTCATTGTTTGCACATGTTGCAAATCACTACAGCAGACTTTGCGAGAACATAATTACTGACAGCCTCATAATTCCATGTCCGTTTGATATATTTTTTTAGAGAAATGTATACCTTACCAATCTAGGTAACAAAAATAACAAACATTAGTAAATTTCCAAACTGTGGTGATGCTTTGAAAAGTTTAAAACATGTCAAAAAGGGTCTAATTTATATTTAGTGAGAAAGGAAGGGGTGGTTTATTTCCACCAGGGCCATTATTCCCCTCAAATAAGAAAGTGAGTAGAAACAGGATGATAATTATAAAAATTATTGTTTGGAACTGAAGACATGTCCAAATTAGAGTTCGCAACTGCCTCCTGCAGTGAGATTGGAACATACTCAATAACCAAGAAAATATTTGCAGTGGAAAGCAAAGTTAAGATTTAAAACAATTATTTCTTTATAAGGGCTACAGAAGCCTATGAATTAAGCCTATGAATTCAAAGGATAGTAATATAAGCAGTGAAACTGCCAGACTCTTAGACTGTAAACAAATATTAATTTCTTGATTGTACTGTGAAAGAAAACTCCCATGGAAGTGTTTTTTTTTCTACTCAAGAAATGCTTCAGACAAAGCTTAAACCTATTTAGATTTTATACATCTGTAAAACAACTGAATTAGAACTATCTAAACCCACAGCCAACATTATAACATTCTCCACTTGCATTAAGACAGAGGAATTTTTTCTTTAGCTGTTTTGTCAGTCACCTGCTTCAGCTGAGTTTACTCTGTATGGACCCTTTATTCTAGATGACTAGGTGGCCTCTGGATGCCCCTTCCAGCCCAGACATTTCTGTGTTCTATGTTCTATTCTTCAGTACTTGTGAGCCACTCATCTCTGCAGCACTTGGTATTACATCTAGCTTTGTAGGCTCAGCACTTGTTAATCAAGCCTTGTGCACATCCCTCTCTGCAAACTGAAAAATAAACAGGTATGGAATATTGCTCTTTATTTGATAGTGTCTCCACCAGCGTTGCAAGAATTGTCAAGAGACAAGCTGTCAATCGCTACAGAGCTGAATTATTCCTCTCCCTATTAATTGATCTCTATCTGTTTAATTTCTTTTTGACCAATTCAGTGCTCATTGAGGAATTGACAGACATGATGCATACCAAATACTTACTCCCATCTAACCTTGCAGGGCTTTAATACCACTGAAAATTAACACCCTATTCTGAGGCAGGAGGCCCAGCAAGCGATCATTTGGAATAGTAGAGGCTATCATAACAGTTAGAAGGGCTTGGTCCCAACCCTTCAAAGAATACGAGAAAGTGTTTCCTAACAATATCAGAAATGTGAGCACATTGCACCTTTAAAAATAAATTAAATCCCAGTCTGATGTCCATCTGTTTTCTGCAACAAGCCCTCCAAGATTATTGAATAAAACTTAAGATCTTGGTCCTTCTTTCCACTGACTTGAGCATGGGACATTTCCAGGATAAACCCTAAGGTTGACAGTTCCATTTCCAACACCCAACCAGAAACATAAAGCTCATCTGTGCAGGAGACAGGGTCTCAGGCCATGCAACTAAGCAATATATATCTCACCACCTTCAAGGGCACATGAAGTTCTGAAACATTTATTTCTCCATAATCACATGTAATATGTATATGTAATAAAATCAATCTCAAGCAAATCTCTGTCAAAATATGCTGGGTGTAAATAATTCTCTCACTGAGGAAAGAACGTAAGGAAACAGTTTAACCTGAATGTCCAGAGATACCTCAATGATGATGGTGTTAAGAAGACATGACAGTTAAGTGGCTATTACCAGTTGTTAATGCTTCGTGGCTTTCAGGTAGCTACATTGATTTAAATGGCTGAAGTCAGGGCTCTAACCTTCAACCAAGGTTGATAAACTGGCAGGTTCCACAGAAACAAGTTTTAAAGCCCAGTGATGTAATCAAGAGCAGACGGGCAAAAGAAGCTGTGTACTGCATGTGCCCTCAGACAAGGTACACCATTCTCTAAGGCAAATATCAGATAAAGCATTTGAGGGGAAAACTTGCTAGCTCAGCAATTTTAAGGAGAAGTTCCTCCCCCCTCTCACTGTGGTTACCACTGTGTTCACAAAACAGTGAATCTTTGGCCCACCGCCTTCCTCTGACTGTACCACTACCTCCATCTGACTGGGGTGACCAACAAATTGCATAATCTTATATCAAAGTAATTGTATGAAAAATACCATACCAGTCAGCACAACAAATGGTCTACACTTGGAATTAGTTAACAGTAAAGTATTTTGACTACTTCTGCTAACAGGCTTTGCATTTCTTGCAAGGTCATTCAGAATGAGATCCCTGAACTTTGAACCGTATCTGCAAAGTGAGATAAACAAGAGCTGGATAAATACCACAGCCCTTTTCACCACACTGTTTTCTTCTGCATCAGAGCAGCCAAGGAGCAGGGGGAGGAAGGGGTAAGTTGGTTTTTAAGCTGGTTTTGCTATGAAAGAGCTTCACGACTTAAGATTCGGCAGAGTGCTTGTTTATTTGGCTGAAAAGGCTGACTGTGGAAATTTCCATTGGAAACCAGACAAGTTGAAATGCAAAGAGGGTGTATTTCAGAGCATTGCTTATCTGGTGTGCACTGTGAGACAACTGTTGCTGTGTGCTGGTGCTGCAGAAGGCTATAAAGGAATAGGAGGATCTCAGGATGCTGTAAGAGTTTCATTGTTTATAATGGATATAAAGGTGGGCCGCTTACTGTCAAGACTTTGATGTGAGTGGTGAAATTATACAATCCCCAAACCTAGGACATGCTGGAGAGCAGGATGGTTTTTTTTTTATGTTTTTATATTTTTATTTATATTTACATATTTCCTGATAATAGGTGTTCTCTGAATATATTAAGCCAAAATTATAATGTTAATGGAATAAAAGGAAAAGATAAATGCAGAATTTCTCATACACTTTGATTTTCATAAACATTGCTTATACTAAGTATAGGTAGGAGATTTTGTAGGATCCCAGGAATCCTGATACTCAGTTTTCATTTCCCGTTTTTCAAAAATGTTTCTAGTGCCTGTGTTTTTAAGAAGATTTTCTCAATGGGACCCAAATACTACAACATGCCTTGTAAAAATCTTTATTTATTTTATTTTAAAATTTCTGCCAGGTTCTGTAATGCTTGCTGTGCACCAAAATGCACTATTGGTGCAACCGCTTTTAAGTCAGTAGAACTACTCTGGAATCTGGAGTGAGCTGGTCTGGATTCTTACTGGTGTAAACTGTCTCAGTACAACTGATTTCTAAACACAAGAATTGAGGCCACTTTAAAATCACTGAAGTGTTAAAAACATTCAAGAAGAAATTGCAAAGAGGAAGAAATAACATAGTGTCATTAGTAGCATTAAAAGAAAATCCAGTTCTCTGAACACTTTCCAGCTGTTTGCATCCAACAACAAAACGATACTGCCTGTTTATTTTAGGGGAACTCTATTGTACAATAAAAGAAATAAAAGATCAAGCAGGAAAGACAGTAGCTCAAATTTACTCAGTGTTGTAGGTTTTGTTGTTTGGGGTGTTGTTTTGTTTTTAAACTGAACAGAGCCAATATTCTGCTGTGCTTTGCTGTGGGAATTTCAGTCTGATCTTTGTTTAGGCATTGATCTAATTTTGTTTATTTTCTCTATTTTTCAGATAAAGCCCAGCCATGTGGGCAGGGCTGGGGCTGGTTCTGTCTCTCTGTCTCCTCCCAGGAGGAGGGACAGAGATCCAGAACTGCAAGGAGCCCCCAGAATGGCATATTGGGGAGGAGAACCCAATGCTAAGTTCTAGGGGCTCAGTGACAGTGGTGGCTCTCCTCCAAGCTAGCTGATACATGTGCCTGCTGCAGGCTTCCAGGTGAGTGTAAATCTCCCAGTTTTTGTTAAAACATGACTATTCAATTTTTAATGCTATTTGAGGATAATACACGTGCCCAACTACAGATGCACTCAATGAGCTTAAGCTCCTTCAGATGACACCATCCCAGCTGGCATGTGTGAGCCAGTGACCAGGTTAGCTCTCAGCAGGAGCATTCTGTTCTAGTGGCTCAGATTCATGTCTTGACTTAGCCCTGACTGACAGATCATCTCCTCCAGATTGTATTACAGCATAAAAGTGTGATCAATTTGACATTAATGAAACACAAACCACATGAAAACCCAACAGAAACAGTTCCTCAAGACTATGCTTCAGGTAGCAGTAGATGATAAATGTAGCAAAAATGCTGAAACCAAGAAACCTCATATTTGTTTAACATGACTAGAACACCTGGAACAGAGTTATCTGTGGTCACTCATTTCTTGTGTAAGATCTGTAGGGGAAAAGGCAAATCAAAACATATGTTTTTAATATGCTTTCTCAGTCCATGTTAAGAGGTCCTAGATATAAAAATATAAAACAGAAGATAAGGTGAATGTACTGAAAAATACATGAACCATTCAAGGCAATCATCACTGTTACATTTTCACACAAGACCTGAGACAGCTATGCTTTGGTTTCTAGAACATACTTCTGTGCATAAAAATATGTATCATAACAGTAACAGCAGCAAGAAAATAATTTTGAGATGACCCAAACAGGAATGGCATACAGCCCTTATCTTGGGTTCATTCAACTATTGTGAAATCATTTTTGTTTAAAAATTCATAGCACCAGTTTTGGAGCTTGATTTTGATCACTGTAATAATATCTTAGTTTCCCCCTCTAGGCTGCATAACCTCACATTATAATAACCTTTGCAAAATTTTGAATAACGTGATTTGAAAATCTGGTGGTATATCTCTGGCTCCATCAAAGTCAAAAGTGGGCTTTGTGGTTGGTTTTCAGGGTAGTTGGGTTAGATTCTGTACATTTTAGAAAAGTTTAAAAGAATCTTTCAGGCTCTAGACTGGCACTGGAAAAAAAGAAGAGTTTTCTAGAGCAATTCAGTAGGAAGGATACAATTAAAAAGGAAAAGAAGTCCCACATTGTACAGCAAGAAAGCAGCTTTCTGTGCTATAAAGGAAGAGATTTGTAATGTGTTGCCAAATGGAAAGATTAATAACTGCCAGACAGATAATATGCACATTCTTTAGCTATCCCTTTGACCCAGTTGCTGTAATATCCCTTTTCTGGCTATTATAGAAAATGGCCATACCAAGATGAGTGGAAGAGCTATGGGTCTTTTACTGTAGATTTGCTTTCCTGATTAGTCATTTTCCTGATGAAATTACAGTGTGCATTCTTTAGCCAACTATAAAACTGAAACTCATGACATGTTAGCTATTGTTGGGTTTGGTTTGGTGACAGTATAGCTGATAGTTACGGCAAATGTCAAGAATGTTTTAGTAGTGTTAGACTGTTTCCATTAAAACAGTGAGAAAATAATATTCACTGTCATAATAACAAGATGAATCATATTAACTTGTGTTGAACATGGCAAATCTTATGTTTCTCTGACTTATGGTCTTGCTTCTTTACATTCTCTGCTAGACTGGAGGACCTGCGAGTGAAGTTAGAGAATGAAGGATTGGTTAATATCTCGTATGTGGTTGTCAACCATCAGGGAACTTCCTCACAGGATAAATTTCACCTACTGAAAGAAAGCGTTTCAGACTATATTGCTGTCTACCAGCAAGATGAACAGCAAGCTGATGTCTGGACTACCTTAAATGGAACCAAAGATGACTTTCTCATCTATGACAGGTCTGTGTTTAGAGGGGAACATAGAAAAATATTTACATGCATTTAGAGTAATGCTTTATGAAACTCTACATCATTTAATTGATTAGCAAATAACCTGATTACCTCACAACAAAGACATCATAATCAACTTCCAGGTTGCACTAAGTAAAGCACTTGCATTTACTGGAAAAAGGAAGCTACAAAAGGAAAGCCAGCTTTTGCTTAAGTAATTTTGGGATAATTTATTTTTTTTTCCTTTATAATTACTGTGGATTTAGCATTTGGTACAATGATTCTGGTCTTAACGTTGTTTTTATTTTCAGACAACTTCATGACATCCATGGATGTGAAAATAAAATCAAATGAGAAAAGCTATCTGAGTTCTCATGAAAATACTTTGACCAGAGTTTTGACAATGTCATGTATCTGTATGGAGAAATTAGTCTTGATATGTAACTTAAAACTTTGGAAGAAAGTTGCAATTTGATTATAGGATTCTAGCATGTGTCTTTTGGCAGAACCAGTATTAACTCTTTAACTGAGATCCCGATTTTTAAGTTTTAATGTGGTGGAAATTATTTGACAAATCCTGCACTTCTAACATGTCCATCTTAATTACTGTTACATTGCTGTAACAATCATTCTCAGTTCACACTGATGCACAATTAAGTGTAATAAAGAACTAGAAGGTTACTTTTTTTTTGGTAATATGATGTAATTGAATAAATTACCTAAATGAGGCTTGTGGGATGAAACTAGCCAGTGCCAGAATGATCTTCAGAAAGTGACTGCATGTCACAGCAGCAAAGACATAAGCATGGAAGGCTGCTGTTGTGAAAGAGAAACAGAGCAAGGCTGTACGTAGTCCATGGAGGGGCCTCAGAGGTGACACCTGGCCCATGACATTTGAAAGGTTGAACGGTTCTGTACTGTCGACACAGAATACACTTACTGTGAATTGGTTTGGTACTAGTTTGGCCATGATCCATTATAGTTCTAGGAAGATATGTCCTTAATGTGCCTTTATTGGCAATGAAGTCTTTGTCTGTTTCTGGATCTAGAATTGCACTGCAGATGTGTAGGCAGACGAGGCTAGAGGACTGTGTGTTGACATTGCAGGTGGGGTACATAACAAGGTGCCATGCATACAAGTTATGCATTTACTCCTTCAAGTGTACCAGTTGTGCAGTTGAGTGCATACCAGAACATTCAAGTAGAGACATGGGGCAAACAGGCACCATAAAAATCCCCTCATGCAAAATAAATCAGTAATGCAGAAACACCACCATGCACATTATGATCAAAATACATATTATGTTGAGTAAAAACGTTCTTTATAAGGATGCAGCAGCCATGTGGCAGATTGTATCACTATGTAAATGGCCCTCCTTATTAGCAAGATAGGTCTGTAATGAATGTACCTTTGCTAGTCTAAATGCCACTAAAGTAGAGGCTTCTGCCAGTAGAGATATTATGTCAGCCACAAATCATGCTTCACACTACTGAGTAATGTGATTGAGTAGGCAAGAGTTTGCAAGGCAGGTATTGTTTTTGCCTGTAAGCTTATTGGACAGAAACACTACCCATGGGACTGTACAGTGTGGGTGGATTGATATGAATAAAATAAGGTATGATAAGAGATTTAATTTTAGGTATATATTTATGTATATGTAACCACATATGGTTTTTGTATGTGTGTATGTTCTTTCTCTCCTTAGATGTGGCCGTCTAGTGTATCATCTGGGTCTGCCCTACTCCTTCCTGTTTTTCCAGTATGTAGAAGAATCTATTAAGATTGCATATTGTGAAAACAAGTGTGGAAACTGCTCTTACATGGTATTTCCTTGTTTTGTTCTATATATGCTAGGAAAGGAAACTGGATTTGACTGGTACTTAAAAGAAAATTACTACAGTGTGATTAATCCAAAAAGAAATGATTTAGAATTTACACATTTCCTGTGTCTTGACAGAGAGCTTTTAAACAGTTTTCAAAGTTAATTATATCTAATTTGTAATAGACTCATTATCTGAATTCCTGTCCATGATAGAAATGCAAATCATTGTCAGAAACTTAAATACAATCTTGCAAGCTAATACTGTTCTGGTGTTATATACAGCTAGTGAGCAATTAGCTGCTCTAGTTTTTGGGATGGGTAGGTACTTAAACAAATAGTAATTTTAAAAAAGGAATACAATCTGAGCTGTTTTGAGTTACTATTGCTTTTAGTTTCCATGTAAAACAGTATGCAATAATTACTTAAAAAGGTGATAATACAAGGCCACAAACGTGTTTACCATTACAAAAGAAGGGTAGCTTTATTTTACATGTAACTAAAGATCTGATCTACTTTAAGGATTATCAGAAAATATACATACAGTCATGAAAGTTGAATGAGAAGAATCATTTTTGATCCCATCAGACAGTTTTCCAGCTAACTGTAGGCCTCATGCAGGTGAGATGCAGGATTCTAGAAAAAGAAAAAAAAAATATTAGCAACTACTTGAATTATAATTCCTAAAAGTTTACATTGAGAGCCAGTTATTAGTGGTGTTACAAAAGAAGGTACTTTTTGATACGTTCCTATATTTCTTCATCAAAGTAACACAAATAGTTTAAAATTTGGTTTCAAGTTCTGCAAAAATGTTAATTAATATTTACAACCAGTTAACTTAAATATAATGCCTTGTGTTTGGTGCAAAATTCTGTTTTGCAGGTACCTGATATTGATGGTATATGTGAAAACATCACTAAAAGAGCAGATGAAAAGCTAGCAGAGGTGGAACCCAAACCAGCTGATCAACATTCACATCACCAGAATCTGCACAGACATAGGCACCACCACCATCACAAGGGCAATCGTCATTCCAACAATGAGAACCATCAGGCTCCTTCTGAAACTCAAAGACATCATCTTCACAGTGGTCAACATCATAGAGTTTTTAGCCATAACACACATGATCAGACAGGTGATCATGAACAGGTAGACACCATTCCTCCAGGAGAAATTGTGGAAATTACACAAGACAGAAAGCTATGAAAAAAGGGGAAAAACAACTGTAAGAACCAGTTAACTTGAAATTGGCAGACAGCATCAGACTCAACTTCTAGTAGCTGATGCTGTCATTGTCGACACCTTTTGTTTGAAGAGCTAGGAAATTCTGTCACTTGACAGTGTCGTGGAGCACTTCCAAATTCTTGCAGGTGACACGGCCAGCTGTCAGCAGCGGACGTCACTGAATCTTGACAGTGACGTCTGCTCATGGCTGCCTGACAGTCACCAGCAGCAGGAACAACTGAAACAAGCAGTATCTGACAGTGACAGGAAAAGGCAGGAAACTGATCCTGAAAAACAAACTAAGCACCTTAAAAGAGGAGTCGTATTAGCTAAATTCATATAGTCACAAGAGTGGAAAAACGTACAGATTGTTTTTATTAGCCCAAATTAAAGATTATGCTGACAGGTGTGTAGAGTTAAAATATTGCAAAAAAGTAGACTCTTAGAGCAGTGCTCTTAGGATTCTAAAATACCTGTCAAGATTCCATCAGTGACAAGCTTCATAACTTAAAGTAATTTAATTGACCTGTAGTTTGTTTTTCAGTTGCATTGGGAAGGTGTCAACATTCATGATTAATCTGTCTTTTTGTTTGTCTTCTAACATTCTGCTTGCATTTGTGAGGACAGGAGCATAAACTGTGACCTAGGGGCTCCTGTCTGATGTTTTGCAATCAAGAACAGAAGATAAACAAAATATATATTTTGATGATTTTTATTAAGAAGATGGAATACATTAATCAGTTAATGTTGGGGTTGGTTAATTTTTGTGTTTGTCTCACTTTCTTTTTATTATTATTTTTACTTTTATTTTATTTCTAATCTGGGGATACAAACTGTGTTCAAGAAAAGCTTATTCTCAAGCAATATGCCAAAATAATTTTTAAACTCAAATGTAAGATACAAGCAGTAATTGCATTATTTTAAAGTAACAGATTTATACACTTAACTTTAGTGGCCTAGATACATTATCAGGTTCCATTAATACACACCACTACAGACAGTAAAATCCAACTAAATAAGTAAGATTGTGCCTAAAGTGAGAAGCAGTGTTAACAGCTCTTCATGCAAAATCAGTATCAAAAAGAGGGGGGAGTGGAACAAATTTAATGTTGGTTTAATGTTTATCTTTGTTTATAACAGTGCTGAATTTGATATATCTGTACTGATTAGTAATGGAATGTACCACTTGAACTTGTTTAACTTCTCTAGCTGTAGCTTAACATTCCTAACCTTTGATTAAATGAACTGAAGTAAAACTGTAGTTGTTTGAAGGATTCCTGGATGAAGAAGAGAATATTCAAGAAAGGAAAACTGCTCAGAAAGCATACACCATAATTAATGATGGTTTAATAGGGAAATTATTACTCCTATGAACCTGAAGCTTTTTATCGTGAATGCTGACTAGCAAGAAAGTAGCCCTGAATATACACAGAATGCATGCTTTTGGAATATTTGACAAGAGTGTTTTCAATAAAAAGTACTCTGTATTTCTTCATATCTTGTTTTTACTTTCAGGTGCACAATTTGAAATACACTGTTTCGATTACTCTTTGTGTGTACTACAGAAATACGTCATGTAATTTACTCAAAATTGCTTCCGTTTGAAGTGAAGATCTTGGCCTTTAAGACGTTGCTCTAAGTCTCTTATAGTGTTTTGGAGAATTTCAATTTCCTTATTTTTCTCCTCCTGGAGATGCTGCAGCTTCTGTAAAAATGCAAACAAAGACTTCATTGTTAAACATCACACAGAATTATGGAGCAATGCAATATGCTATTACTAATGAGAAGTACTCCAATAGGAATATTTCTCTCAGTAGTTTTTATCACAAAATTACAAAGATGACATCCCCAGAATGCTATTTTTGTGACATCCCAAAGCCCCAGGTCTATAAAAACAGTAATGCACATATACAGTTTGTCACAGTCACTTATGTCAGCTCTATCTTAAGTTCTCAGTTTAACAGTTCTGCACTACACCCATGTTATATGTGAACTTTTATTTTTGAACCCCAGCTCTATCAACATCAGTGCAAAGAGGCATGAATTTAGGTATCTAGAAGTGGGAGATATGTGTGGGTGTGTGAGCAAGATGGACCCATAGGGCATGAAGCTTCACTCCTTAACACCCTCCAATCACCAAAATTTCGTTGCAGAAGAAACATACTAGGTCCCAGGGAACTGATGTTTCAAACAGGCTCTAAGAGTAATTAATCTGTAGGCTACAGGCCATTAAAGCACATACCTTTCGATAGATACTTTGTGGCAAAACAGAAGCATCTGACGATAATTTCGGTGTTCTGTTCTGAACTCTTGCTAATTTAGCCTTAAACTGAAGGAATCAGAAAAAGACAAAACATTACAATCCAATAGGGAAAAAATATGCTCAATAGTACAATTATAACTTTTTTTTTTATTTAAATTGGATTTTATACCTGCAAGTTTTAAAGGCAAGTTTATCTACTATTTAATTCTAGGATGATGAGTCAACTCAGGTTTATTTCTAAAACAAAACAATTACAAGTTGTGTTTCTTTTAAAAAAGCTTCAAAATATTGCAAAATGTAAATAGTACAAATGAGATGAACCAAGAACATTTAGACAAACAAGACAANTTTATTTTTATTTTTTAAATATCTCAAAAACTAGCAAAATTTTCCACATACTTTTATTTGAAACAAGAGCACAGCAAACTTCAGTTACTACTGAAATAGTAGCAGTACAGTAGGTAGAACTCAATTCCTGAGAGAAGCACCTCAGATACTATTATGGAAGGGAACACATGCCACTGACCTTTGTAAAGACAACAGTTTTTGAAGTTTCCTAGATTCCATCCTGTTTGTTAAGTACTGATTAACTTTTTTCACTGCATTCTAAGTTTACCCAATGCCCAACTGAACTTTAACTCAGCTTTGTATTGCATACCTCTATCTGCAGTTTGATTATTTCATTCTGCTTCTCTTCATTTTGAATTTTCAACTGTCTAGTTAGCTCTAATATTTCCATTTCTTTTTTCTCTCTCTGTTCTCTATACTCCACTTCTTTTACTTCAACTGGTAACACAGTAACACCAAATATGATGATTATAGGAGATGTTTAAGTGAAAAAAATAACACTTCCCCAAATATTAAAATGTTCTTGAACATCAGGTCAATATTTTATGGGAAAACAATTTCACTCAAGCAAAAAGCTTGAATACCGTCCTGTGCCATTCCAGGAAGATAGATTCTCTTTACAGAATCATCACATTTTACAAAGAGTTTGTCAGGGTTTTTTCAACTACATGGATGACCAAAAAGTCCTACTCTTCAAGGCTATAACTGTAATGGAAAACATAAATATAGAATTTTTTTTTAATTGTTGTTGTTGTATTATTTATCTGTGAAAATAAGGTCCTACTCTCCTCAGCATAGCTGGAACACTCTTAGCAGTAGTCTAGATTGTAGTTCAAAGGAATTTTCTA
>VWZY01008469.1:22577-35013 GCA_013399075.1 Chloroceryle aenea | reverse complement strand
CTTGCACTTGCACCCACACCCACTTTTCATTCCACAGAAGTTGGATCTAAAGTTTAATCCTATGCTTTAAGAAAAAAAATTTCCTCCCATAATGAGTAAAAATTATTAACCGTATCTTTATATCAGAAAAGAACAGATGAGCCAAAATCTGAACTGTGTTTTAAATATAAAAATCAAATATAGTTCTTAAAATGAAGAATTTAACATGCCTAATTTCACTTTGGAGTAAGACTGAATATTAATGTTCAGGTTGATTGTGAACATGAAGATATGTATGTCTAATTCTGTGTACAGATTTATTATGAATGAGGATCAATTTATGCAGAAGGTTGCAACTGGTACCACTACAGAATTTGTTGAATGTTTATCAGAAAAAGTCAAATTGTTTTCTGACTTTATTCTAGATTAACCATAAATATGAGAAATTACCTAGTCTGGTATAAATCCCCCTGAAAGATCTGTGGAATGCAGACATCCAGTTAATGTAATCAGTCATCAGGGATTGTTTTTTCTCTATGCAAACAGGACAGAGAGAAAATTTGTCCCGCAATGAACCCCACAGTTTTATAGATGCACACTTAAGTGCCAGTTATCATTTTGTTTTCTGTCTTTCCCTGCCTCTCCCCAAGTCATCTTCCCAAAAAACACTCCGTGAACATACATTACCTGTTCTTACTAGTCACTGACTGTTGCTCACAAAGGCCACCAAAGTTTCTGAAGAACAAGAGCAAATCAAATCCAGCAAATATCTGGGCACATGACTGTTGTTAACTAATGACCATGCAGTTATTTGATAACAGAGAATTCCAGCAATATTTGGTAACAGAGAATTCCAGCAATATTTTTAAGGGAACCCTTAAATATTTTGACTACTCATAATTAGTTTAATAATCTGAGTTTACTTGGTTGATTTACTGTGGTAAATGGCTCTAACACATTCTGGCTTCTTCACTGATTTTTAAAGTATTCCATGTAATGTTAACATTTGACCAGCGATTACTCAAGGCCTTCACAATGTGTGGAGAGGTATTTGTATGCCCTTCTCTGTAAGCATATTTTAGATAATACATCCTACATCCCATACCAGCACCACAGCTTGGAAAGGTTCTTTTGCAAGACTTCCACTTTTAATTTTTATTATGTAGGAAGTAAAACATAGAGTTACACCGAAAAAAAGTGATACATAAGTCTTCCTTATTACGTAGTTCTTCCATTTTTGAGATATTTAAGGCTTTTGTACTGTTAGCAGATTTGCATTCATAGTCACGCATTCAGTAATGTGCTACAGACTAAATCGGTGGTCTCTTACTTTCTTTTTCAATGTCTGAAGAAATCTTGAAGAACATTCCTTTGATTCAACTGGGAAAATGAAGAGTAGGGAAAGGAAATGGAGTACATTAGCTACCATCCTCAAAGTAGCCAATTCTTACCATGAAACAGCAGTGCAGCAGGTCTGTGCATCTGGCCCTATGTCCACACAGGGGCAGTGATGGCCAGCAGACAGATCAACACATGAGCTCTTGATGGATGACCTTAACTTTGCCTGATCTTATTTCCTAAGTTTCTTATACCCTCTTTGGGGAAAAAAAAGTCCGTTTACTGTGTAGTCTAGGACCACACTTATTTGATCAAAAGTCATAGTTGCAACATGACTGAGATCTTTTCAGTGTTGTAATTATTTAGACTGCAACACAGACTTAGTTTCAGATGCTTACTATGGTGGGGAAGTTTCCTGTTCAAAAGCAATCTTTCGTATACAAGCATGCTCTGTGTGTGCTGTATCTGTAACAATATCTAAGTACTGGAAAACAGCAGGTTCACTTGTAAGGACACATGTCCTTCTCCAAGAAGCCAGCCTTCAGCCTTATCTGCAACCTCTGACTGGGTACTTCATGTCAGGCTTTTAGGATAGTTTCATTGATTTCTGATGCTGAATACACCAGTGGTTATCAGCCTTTACTTACTATGACAGTTGTTGCATCACTTTCAGTTCTTCTTAGAAAGCAGAAACAAGAAAACAATGGGATTTGTTTTGATTTCAAAAATTCTGTTTTCTCTTCTACTTACTTCTTTCACTTTAAGATTTTTTTAGTCTCCTTATTTATACCAACTCTATTACCAAGTCCTGCTGTTTACACCTGCATGTCATGGACTTTCTTACAGAGAAGTGAAGTTGGTTGGGCCATATTCACAAAACTGTACATACCACTGGACATTACACACCTGAGATTTGTGAGCTTTAAAAACCTTGCCTAAATACCTGCCTAAACTTGTAGGGGCTTCAAGTTCAAGACGGAAAATCTTACGTTCCCTGGGATTCTCATGTTGCCATTCTGCAGAAGTCTCAAAACATAGACTCAGGGAGTCTAAACAGCTTAATCCCTGTATTCCACTAACATGCCTTTGCATTGTGCAAACAAGGAGTTCATGTGCTGTTACTGGGAAGTAGCTTCAGAATGTATGTAATGTGTATCCATAAGATCAGGCCCTACATAAAACACAGTGGCAGAAAGTGCTATTATTTAAAATTAAAATAGAGGATGAGCTATGAAATAACACATTCCTTTGATACAGCTGTACAGTAACTAGAAGCAGTACTGGACATGTGAAGGATAACATTTTAATGCCCTCTGACCATAGCCACTAAAGGAAACACTGCCTGCCTCTGAGGAGGATGCTCTGAAACCCAGTCTGAAGAATGCTCTCCTGATGGCTTCTGAAGGACATCTTTAAAGACTGACTGGGTCAAAGAAGGGATAGCCCTTTAGCCTGATGACTGGAGCACTTAGGAAGAACAAACCTGGGCCTTGGAGCCTAGTGCATGAATTGTTTCTGTATTTTTACAACAGGGCAGAGCAGAGACCAGAGACTTGAACTCCTCAGCCAGGCCCTGGGCTGTGTGCCCACGACGTGGCTGTTCCTCAGCTTTCCTTTGCTTGCTCACTCCATGCAAAGATCTACATGTGCGACTGAGTGTTTGCCTTGCTTCTTCCTCTCCAACACACGTGTACAGCATGTATATATGTGTGTGCACATATACTTATCATGCACACACATACTCAGGTACAAGCACTGGCAGATAGGGTATTCATTCTCTTGGCAGATAGGTAATGTTTTTCTCAGTTAAACTCAGCCAAAGCAGGAATCATTACTGCACACTTATTAATAAATGGAGTAAAATGGCAAAAGGAAAATTTTAGTCTGGTCACCAGAGAAACAATACAGGCACTAATCTAGCAGTAACACTCTTGAAATGGAGCCAGATGCACTGAAGAGTGATTTGTGTCCTGTGTTTAATATGAACATTTTAGATTTAAATTAATTTTTGTGATTTAATCCTGAACTGAATAACTGTATAAAACTTAGTTGTTATTTATACTGGATGAGTATAGAAAACTCCTTGTGTCAGATAGTTAGCTGCTTGCAAGTAATTTGTCTACTACTAAATTAAATCTTTTGTATTAGGACAGTTTTCACTTGTACTGTCTTCCAAGATGTACACACTGAATCAGAGGGACAAGCCGTATGGTGGACATGAGGCTGCTCATGTGGAGCTAGCCAGGGCTCTCATCAACATCCAGAAGGTTTTTGGGCCAGAGGAACTCAAAATCAGTACAGTGTAGATGGCAGCAGGCCCTGTGCTCAGAGGTTGAAGTTAACAGCCAAGGCAGGGGGAAGGCTTTTCCTCTGAAAGGTGTCTTCGGGTGGCTTTTCACTGGTGAAAAACATACAGTGAACACTAAACTGCATGAACAGGATTTTTTTTTTCTGTTTAACAAACTCCCTCGGGTGCTAGAGTAATTTCAAAACCATTTGTATGATTTTCTTAGTGTGCCATAGTATCTATGGACCTTGTTAAAGCCCCTACAATAGGGTCAGCTTGGTAGGACAATCAGCAAATTTAATTAGAGAAGACAGAATGTCTCAGAAACAGGGTAGGGGAAAACGGGCCGAAACACCTGCCTCAGGCTTGATTTTGGTTTAGTGATATTTTCTGGAGGCTGTTCTGTCCTCTCTGGATGCTAAGGAAGTCCCTTTCTTTCTGACACTGCTGAAGTTTGGTATTTTGCCTCTTGGCTGAAGTTTTTGCTCCACTGCACACACTAATCTCTCCCCATCACAGCCTTTCTGCCATCCCCTTTCTGAGGATGTTAACTGGAAGCAATCCCCCCTTGTTGCCCCAGCACAGTCCCCACAAAGCCGTATACAGGGCAGGGAACCCTCTGTCTCCACTGCTGCCCCGGCAATAAATGGAGCTGAGGAAGGAAGGGCAGACCACAAGTCAAGACAGCAGCAGCATGCTTGGGAGCCAGGCTTTAGGTCTTTGGCCAATAAACACATTAGTAATAGCAGATTGAGATGGTTAAGGGAACAGACTGGCCTGGAACATGGCTGGAAGCCAACTAGGAGCTGGGACCAGAAACAGGGGAGAGCAGGAGACAGGCTTGGGAGGCAGTGGCAGAACAGACAGGCCACCTTCTTGTCCTAGATTGCATTCCCCATGTACTGCAGACATCTCCTTTCTTGATATTCTCTGACACACATTTTCATCTTGGCCTTGTGCTAACAAGGCAAACTGATTGTGTTCTGCTGTCTGAGCATCAGCATCCTCAGATGCTTCTTCCCATGTATCCTCCCTCCCTCATGCTTCTCCCCAGTATCTTAACCATCAGGTCAAAATATCCATATTCTGGACAAGGTTTCCTGGTAAACCAAGTATCCTGAAGCAACAAGTGGGCTACACTTGTAGGGCAGACAGACCCATATTACATTTGTGTGGTTGCAAGCTTAATATCCTGGGTGGTGCTTGGTAAAGGATTGCACTGGCCAAAACTGGTCTGTGATTCAGCTTTTTGGCTATTCTTGACTGGGCTGGTGGATGTTCTAATGGGTTTCAGTAGGCTTCTGTTGGTTAAGATTTGGAAAAGATTTGGTAGCTTTGAGCACATTGAAGCAAAACAATGTAAATCTCTTTCTCCAGGTCTGTCATGTCACCCAAGCTATAGGAATCACAGAAGGAACCACAGGAGAATTGCCAAGACCCTCAGGACCCTGGTTGAAGGACTGACCGTCATTGTGCTTTGTGGTGAGCATCATAAAAAAAGAATAACCAGATCAGACAAATCCAAAGCTCCTTCTAGCCAAGTGCCCTGCCTCTAACAGTGGCCCACAGTAGATGCATTAGGAAGAGAATAGGAATAAGACCAGAACGGTGGTAATAATTCCTAGAAATGTTCCTCCAGCTTCCAGCATACTGCATGGCAGCTGGGTAAATGTATTTAGGAGGAAGGAGAAGTTCAGAGTTCCCTTGTGCTGCCTTCCACCCACATGAGGCATGGTTTAAACCCACACTGAAAAAGTACCACAAAAGGGATGGGGAAGTGGCAGCTATTTTGTGATCTGTGGCATTCCTGAAACTAGGGATGGTTGGTGATACTGATGAATAAAGGCCAGAAAATGTCCCAAGACTTTCAAAAGGTAAGGATGAGGAGCAGAAATCAGGATGTATTTTCCTATGTGTGGTCTTTTCATGTTAATGTCTTTTCATGCTGCTTTTGCAAATATGAGTTGACTTTGTATTTCCTCAAAGCAAGGTTCAGGGGCCAGAGGTGTTCATAACAGCGATCATCAACTAATGAGGTGGTATTAGTTGGTGTTTTGCAAACTAGCAGGTCTTAATTACTGCAGTTTCTCCCTGTACTTAGAATAGAAAATAACTATGGTAACTGTGGCCTTTGCTGTCAAACACTGACTTTTGGAGTAGTGCCTGTTATACATTGTCTCCTGCAGTGAATGTGTCTGTATGTGCTCCCTATAAAAAATAAGCAGGGAAACAACATATAAAAAACATTCTGGTTAGGACTGCAAGGGTCCTGAAAAGTTCATGACCATTAGTTCTTCCTCTTAAAACATTTTTTTCATTAAAAATTGAATGAAATGATGAGTCAAGGAGAAAGGCTTGTGAAAAGCTTATCAGAAATAAATATTTAGAAAACTTTGTTATTATAGCATCATTTCTGACAAGTTTATCTTAAAAACTCTTGCTCTATATTATCTCCCAGACCAGAACTTGCACAAAAATCGACATTCAAAGTGGTTTCATCTGAAGCATTCAGGCTTTCCGCATGTGTTCCCAATGTTTCCCTAGACACCACTTTGAACTATTTAGGAAATCTCAAGGGTGGTGTTTGTTTAATCTTGGTGAACAGAATGGCACTTTATCCTGGGAACTACACAGGAAAAAGAGAAATACTATCCTTGTGAAATACACTGTGGATGCCTTGAATAATTTTTTATTATAGCTGATGCTAAAATTAGCAGCAGTCTTATTGTTGTGGGAGTGTGTTGTAGCACAAGCAGAACTTCAGTGGCAGCACACAGGACTAGCCAGGATGGGAGCTCCCACTGTCCTCTCTACCTGGAAATGCTGTGTTTCTCTTACATTTCATAATTTCAAAAACTACTTTCACCCTGTGTTGAAAATATAAAGTGCTTCAGTTTTCTTTTTCAAGCACGCTAAAAAGTGATTATTATTATTTTGTACTTAATGCTATAGTCCTTAGAAACCCTGAGAGAGTAGACACCTCTCACATGAGCAAGTGCTGCAAGGACTAGTCCTCACAGGAGCAGGGACATTTCACATGAGTGAAAAGAGACTTCACATATTATTTGTACCCTCCAGCAATTTGCAGTTCACAGTACCATCCAAAGTAGATAAAGACAAACAATTAAAGAGTGTTTTCTCCCAGGCTGGCATAACTATTTATTTGTTATGTTTTTCTTCCTAAAATAAATAAAATTGTGGGTAAATCTTTCAGCCCAATTGGATGTTCCTCCTTCTAGCTGTGCTCCATTCCTCCTGTGCTCCTATGGCCTCAGACTCCTTGGGAATGTGGAAACAGACTTTTTATTTAAGGAAACAGAAAAATGATCAGGAGAAGATTGGCAGTGATCCCTGTGTTTTTATACATGTGAAAGAACAGAAAAAAAAAGTGTAACTACAACTTTGCCCATCATCTGGAAGCAAATTATAAATGCCTAGTTTTCTCCTTTATACAATCCAGTAATTTTTCCAGTTTCCTTCTTTCTCCATCTTTATTCACAGGTCCAGACAGGTTCAGGGCTGGGGCCACCCCACTGTATCTACTACCTGCTTTGACAACTTCTGTACCAGTTGTTAAGCCAAATCCTCCTGTTCAGTACTGTAATCTCTCCTGAGTGGACAGACACTGTCCTGTCTACTACTTCCAGGCAGGACAGATCTTGCTAGAAAATCAACTTCATATCAACACTGCTTTTGGGTCTATCTAGTCCAGTTTTATAGGTTCTTTCTAGACACAGTGTAGCTACGGTATAGTGAAGCTGGTCAGAGCAGGACTTTTCACAGGGAGCAGGCTGTTCCATCACTGTGCCACGTAACTCATCATGCCAGGGAAAACAGAAGTATTTGCTAAGAGAATGTTCATGAGACAATTCACATCACATATAGAGTAAAGCAAATCTTGTTCATTTAAGGATATTAGCCCCTTTTACCAGCATGTTGTTCTATTCTTCTCACAGGTAGCAGCAGACATATCTGTGCTTGCAAATCAGTCTGCAAGTGAATGAAAAGTCAATTTAGAGGAACCTGGTGTTTGGCACTGTAGGTCATTAATATTTAAACAACTCCAACAATGCCACAGAAGTCAAACAGCCAAGAAGAAAATCCTTTCTTTCGGGAACCTCCTCTGAGTACTATACCCCTGTTGCAGAAAACCAGCTTTCCCTTTGAGAGAGATGTTTTGAATCAGGTACATGAAGAGATTCTCTGGTGAATTTTCCACTATGCGTCAAAATGCTATCCTTGGCCTCCCCAAACTGTCTGCTCCACTTCTTCACTAGAGGTGGCCGCAAGAAAGGGAGAGATACATAGGTGGTCCAACCTTATGCCTACCACAAAAACACAGATGCTGGTTAGAGGTGGCTGCACACAGTAGGTCTGCTCTAAACTGGGTGCTCCAAGGTCTCCAGGTGTTGTGCAAATATTTGCTTTGCTCCAGAGTATCACGGCACTCCTTAAGTTTCTTCTCTGAATGGGAGAAAAACGCTGAAAACAAGCTCAAGTGAAACTGCCATTCTTCAAGTGGTTTTTTACTGAAAGAACTTCATAACACATGGTCACTATTGCACAGACTTGTGGAAAGGTGTATTTAAAAAAGCTAAAAATGGCAATGACACTTCAGCAGACTGTGGTATTAAAGGCCACTTTACACTGAACAGAAGATTTGGAGCTCTCGTGCAATTGGATGAGCAAAACCCCATATAGTCCATAATCATTCAGCAGTATTTTCAAGACATATTCTTTCATCCCACATCATTTAGCTTAAAGATGTGAAACTCTCAGGAGAGATACTGACTCACCTTCACTCCTGTCAGTTCAAATGCTTGTTGCAGTGTCATCCATCCTCCCTTCCTACGGCAGGACTCGGCCACAGATGAAACTCAATCTTTACATTAGTATTATCAGAGAGTATTATACAGGACGAAGCATTGCAGATGACGAACTGTAATTATGTTTGCTAAAACACCAGGACTGGAAGCAATTATAGAAAAAAACCCCAAGATTATCAGCAAAAACTGACCAGATTAACACTTGATGTGCTGCTGTAGCTCAAAGGTACAGCAAATCCCCCCTTCTACTCACAGTACAAATGGCTGTTGGAGACTTGACTTTAATCCACTCCTGTCACCTCAGGTGAGCTCAAAGACTATATGCTTTGCTTACTCTGGGACAAATTTACACCAAAATACTTCTATTTTTGATAAAACTTTACATTTTTGCTATCGAACATCAATCTCTCTTTTCAGTAGAGACACTCTGAGTAGAGTTCTATAAGGATTTAAAAAACTGTTGAAAACAGGACATACATGTCAAAAACACTGATAGAGTCCTGAGCACCAGAAGCATTGTCAGACAGTTGTCAGAAACAGATGGCCATGCCTGTGTTGAGACTGAAGCTGCTTTGCTGCAGAGTAGAGTGCAAATGGTGCTGATAGGTAGTTGTCTATTGACAAACATGTGGTCATAATCTACAACATATAGAGCCTAGCACTGTATGGAGCAGTGGCTAAATGCCTTTAATGTCTAGATTACCTTTAAAAATGTAGTATATGCTCTCAGGTCACTTCAGCATATCTGATAGTGTTATCCTAATGACTGAAAGATGATGTTTAAGAAGGATTAGGTGACACATCTGTAAAATGAAGTGATTTTTCTTTAGATAGGGCTGTCATGAATAGAAAAAAAACAATAATCTGTCAACAGTAAATAGAGGCATAGAGTGAGAACAGTGAGCACTGTAGGAGGACAAAGACACATGTAAAGGTGAGGCTGTATACCATGGAAAGAGTCATCATTTTTATCAAAAGGACAGAGAAAAAGGAGAGGAAACAAGCCTACA
This sequence comes from Chloroceryle aenea, assembly GCA_013399075.1. NCBI lineage: Eukaryota > Metazoa > Chordata > Aves > Coraciiformes > Cerylidae > Chloroceryle > Chloroceryle aenea. The sequence goes on along the minus strand of VWZY01008469.1, from coordinate 25,573 downwards.
TAAATCTCATCCTGAAAAATGCTCTGAAGTGCTAATACCTCAAGAGAGTGGTTGGTGATGAACGCTTCTGTTGACATTAAAACCGGGAAAGGAGTAAGGGCCACATGTCTGTTATGTCTTTAGCCCTTTGGAATTTGACTGAAGTGGAACTGAGGTCTTGCTATGGTTCAGCACTATTAGATTGGGCTTTCAAAGGGACAGTGTTGGTATAGAGATGTATGCAATGGCTCAACCTGACTAGTGAAGGGAATGCACTACAGACAGGGGAAAACCCACCGCATTTTGAGGTAACTTTATAATATGTTTGCTTTTTTTACTTTTTGGGGGGGTTGGTTGTTTTTTGTTTGTTTGTTTGTTTGTTTGCTTTTTTCTCCAGATAAATTATAATATTCCATTTTTATTTTTTCAGTAGGCTCTACAACCTGCCATTGAAGAGAGGGTCAGATGACAATAGCTACTGGTTTCTTTCCTCCCCCCACATTACACACTGTTCCAGGTGATACACATTCACGTGCTCTGAAACAGATTTACATTTCAATGTGTCTTTTGGTGTCTGACACCTTAGACTGTGGGGACTAATGTATTCTTAATCCATTTGCTGCTTGTATCTGTGACGATTTCTTGTCTGGAACTGCTTGCCTGTTACACAAGGATTTACGACAGACTATAGAAATAAAGGAAGAGATAAATGGAGGAAAAAAAGGCAGAAAAATAAGTGAAAAGTGATTCAGAAATGTGTCTGTTCTTTCCGTTCAAACCACTGTAGAGAAACTATGCTTCTATTGTGGGACAAAGACCTTTCAGCATAGTGAGATGTGTTTATGCTGCTTCTATCAAAGAGTCTTTCATCTCCACAAAGCAAATTATTAACACATTCCACTGAAGATGTGGGGGTGGAGGCCTGGCTTCAGAAAAAAAGCTGGCCAAAAATGAACATTTTTTTTAATAAACACTTTTAATGATAGTGAGTGGCACCTTGCCAAGACCCTTATGCCCAGTGAAGCACTGCAGACTGATTGTTTGTCTGGAGAAGTCCCGTGGGCTGAGCCTTTTGTGCAGAGGAATTTATCATTTTAAAGCCAGTAGTGTGGGAGGTGTGGGCCTTTCCACGTTCATTGAGTTAAGGCCTGTGCTGCCTTAAACCTACACCATAGACTAATTTGTTTTGGATGGATGGATGAATGAACATTTACTTCTATTCCAGGCAGTAAATCTTGGCCTCTTATAAGAATCTCAAATCATGAGGATTAATCTACACAAAGTATGCAGAATAGGTCTGTTAATAAACTACTCCCTGTGCATTCCCAGCATCCTTACAGATGTCTCGCTACCTAGCAAAAGTTTTGCTTACTCTATGAATGAGTAAATATTTTACATTTTCTCCCTTGCCCTGTGGATCAATATTAGTTTGCTTAGTAAAAATGCTCATTGTTAGTAAATGGAGACCTGAAGTCAGTTTATCAATAAATTTGCTAAAAATCTGATTTTTTTTTTCCCTAGCAATTTTTCTGTTTCATTTGAAAGTAGTGCCATTATTTTAATGAGCATCGTATTTCTTCATTGCTATTATTGTCACAGCACAGGATGTATATATTTATATATAAATGGATTGCAATGAGTTTGACAGGTTCCTGTGATTCAAAGGGCAGCTGCTGTCCTTGGAAGAAAATATATTTCTTCTGGGGCAGGATTTAAGTAGAGGTCAACAGGTTCCAGGAAAGGAGAGTATCCACAGGTTTCTCTCTATGCCTGAGTGCCTCTTTTGCACTTAACATTTAGCCTTTGAGGATCCAAGTACTCGAGGGGGAATCTGAGTTTCTATATTCTTTAGTTTCTATGCGCTTGTCCATCTCTCAGATGTCCTTGTGTTAGTTGATCCCCAGTTAACTTAATATACTTAGGGAGACCCTCCTTCGAATGTATTTTTCCAAAATAAACATTTCCATGTTCAACACTAGGAATTAGGTCTGGAGCTTGAACTAATCCACTTCACAGTTTGATTTGCAATGCACAGACTGGCCTGTGGATAACACCGAGGAATAGTACACATGGTAAAAATTTTCCTGCTGTGAAAACTGACATTACATGCTTGAGAAGGTGATCAGAACAGGAAGGAAAAAGCACTTGCAATTTGTGGAAGACTTCAGTATTTTAAAAAAAAATCTTCTTATCTTAGACAAAACCAAGACTTAAAAAGTATCCTCTGAAAAGAGTGAAGATCCTGATTTAGAGGATAAGATTGTAGTGCAAAAAAAGGTCATCAGGAGTAGTCATTATGGATTCACCAAGGGGAAGTCATGCTTAACTAATCTGAGAGCCTTCTATGATGGTGTGGCTGGCTGCATAGATGAGGGCAGAGCAGTGAGTGGATCTTGTCTATCTCAGCTTCAGCAAGGCTTTTGACACTGTCTCCAATAACATCCTCATAGGGAAGCTTGGGAAGTGCAGATTAGAGAATTGGATAGGGGAGTGGATTAAGAACTGGCTGAATAACACAGCTCAGAGAGTTGTGATCAGCAGCACAGAGTCCAGTTGGAGGCCTGTAGCTAGTGGTGTTCCCCAGAGGACTATACTGGGTCCAGTCTTGTTCAACATATTAATCAATGACCTGGATGAAAGGATGGAGTGTACCCTCAGCAAGTTTGATGATGGTACAAAACTGGGAGGAGTGGCTGACACACCANGGGGCCAGTCTCTTTTCAGTAGTGCCCTATGAGTCATAGGACAAGGGGCAATGGACACAAGCTGTCTAAGATCTTGCCTATTGTGTGCCTCAGATATTGTGTGGTCATAAGGTCTGGAAAGATCTGTCTGGAAGGGAGAAGTGTTGATTGCTCCCAATGTTGCTGTGCTCCCCCTTTGATTCCTTGCAGATAAGCTTTAACAAAAGGGAGAGATAAGCTCTGCATAGGTAAGGCTCTGTCTTTTCTTTAGTTCAGTACTCCTGCTGAGTGCCCATGGGGAGGTGGATGGCAGGTACCACACTACTTCTAGCT
>VWZY01008468.1:17957-43825 GCA_013399075.1 Chloroceryle aenea | reverse complement strand
CAGTATTTTGCTTTTAATTTGTCCTTGTTAGTAAATTGAGATATGACACCTATTTTTAATTTACCTTACCAAAACTCTGCACAGATGGTTTTCCTGAAAATAAAATTTTCTTCCAAATTAATGATAAGAATGGCATTAGTGCAAGGGAAAAAAAAAAATCCTACAATAACAAAGAACAAGATCTTAAAATTTGTGTTCATATTCAAGTAATGTGTTCTGAAGGTATGTTCAGTGTAAGTTTACATTCCTCATCTTCCTCACTGAAGCAAAGATACTCTACATAAAAGGCTGTACTCTCATAGCCTGTATTTAAAACTGCAGAGGGAATTGGTCTCTAACTTTTTCTTCTTGTCTGCTTCTCAAGGAGTAACTCCATCTCTGAGGGAAAGAAGAGAGACAGTTTTCATGAGAGATTTCAGATGCATTTTTGTAAAGCAGAAAAAAAAAGAAGAAACAGATCTACCCTTTTCTCATCAGGTTAGTGAATAGGAAGGCAGTTAAAATTTTCTGTCATGCCTGATCCTGGAGCAATGCAGGTATGTACCAGTGTCATGCAGATTCATTTCCAGAATTCAAGCTATCTGCCAGTATGATCTAATTCAATAGAGAAACAAAATCACTGAGATAAGAACTAGCTATGTACATAATTCTTTATACATTTTAATTAGTCCTATTAAACTCAGAAATTTACTTTTAATAGCAAAAAGTGAAAACAGAGACTTTTGATGTAGCCTGTAAATCATTTTTGGAAAGGAACATCCTGTAGGTACTTCATCTGATATGGATAAGCCTCTCATATCTTTCATACCTAATAGTCCTTTATGGTAGATGCTAAGATAGCACCATGATACAGACTACCATTAAGATCTAACTCTGGAGTGAATCTGAGTTCACTCGATTAAAGTAAAACCCTCAGAGTCCAGAAAAAAAATGGACGTTCCTTGAAAATTGTCTTGCCCTCTTGTATCAGATCACCTAGTTCTCTATCACTGGCTGTTTCAGCCTTAGTAAGCCAGACTTTATGTGACAGTAAACAGTTTGACAGTGTCTTCAATGACAGTGTTCACACATTTGTCAGCCTCTCTGTTTGCTCCTGACATTCTGAGCATGTCTGCCACCCTCTGAAATCCAGGTCTGTTAGCGTCATTTTATGTACTAATTTTCTGTAATACTTCACTATGTGGTACAACTCTCTGTGGCAAAGCAGCAATAACTGTCCGCAGAAATCCCTTTTGATTATTCTCTGGGTATGTGTTTATGATTGCTTCTTTCAGCTGACCGGAAGGGATGGGCTTTCATTTAACATAATTTAAACTAACTTACAGATCAGTCGTGTCAACACAACCTACCAACAAACAAATTATTTACATTGGAATATCATTCCTTTTTGTATATAGAAGTTTGTTAAGGACAGTTAATCAAGAAAAAAAAAAAAAGTAAAATATTGACAGAATGTGGAGGGCTACAATCCTTTAGTTGTTCTTAAAAGAGTATGAAGAGGTCATAAAACAAAGCAAGGCTATTGATGTCTCATACAATCATTTGGCAGGAAATTCTGTGAGCTCCTTAAAATATCATCCTTGTGAATTATTTGTGGCATTTTTCAAAATGGTCCTTTTCTGTTCTCATTTTCTACACCTATCAATTGACTGCTACAAGGAAAGGCATTTTTATTACTATACTCATCCAAGAAAAAGGAAAAAAAATTAGTGACAGACCTTCAGAGAAATAGAAAGCAGTAATAGTTTGTGTCAGTCCATTTGAGAGCAGATGAATAAAGAGACAGTAAAACAAGATGGTAATATTGCCAAACTAATACATTATGCCAGACACAACTTTATTCAGGATTAGTTAATGTAGCTTTCACATAGCTTCTGGGAGTTTTAATGCACATATTTTCTATTCTGCTGTAGAAGATGAGTCAGCAAAATATCTCTTAAGCTCCCACCATCAGTATGGTAAATTTTGGTGAAGATTTTCCTTTAACAGTGAATCTAAATTCTAGATTAATAACAATATCTTTTAGGCTGATACATTATTTTCATTATAGTGCTGCTGAAAAAAGTCCAGATTATCAGGAATCCTTCCCCCCCTCCCTTTTTTTTTTTTTAAATTCTTCTTTGAAATACTGTCACATGTTTTCTCAGATATGCCACCAGCTTGGCTGATTGACTGAGCTCTGAGTACTGCAGTGAGTCTGTTGGTGTCAGCTGGAACTGCCTTGATCTCACACAGGACAATCCATGGCCTCTTTACACAGAGACCACTCTTGCAGCCCTCCTGTTATGAAGCCTTTGTCAAATACACCAGAACTTAATTAAACATGGCATCATATCATCAGCGAGTTTATACATAAAAAAAATAATTATTTTAAGACCAAATTTCTTCAAGAAGCTCTACTTTCTTATACATACAGTACACTGCTAAAGAATACTGTGAATGGAAATTGTAAGTGAAATGTACTGCTTCCTCATGAAAATAAATATTTCTTCTTGAAAATGAAATCTAATATCTTTCCTTCTTACAGTGGAAACACGGTACTGAACTAAAAAGGACAGCAGAAGACCTTCTTTCATTCCCTTATATGTATGCAAATTCCCGTTGGTGTCAATGGAAGAATTACAAGTATAATGAATAGAGATAAATCCTATCATGAACCATTTAAAAATACTATTTTCAGCTAATAGACTCTGGAAAGAGAAAAACTTTCTGGTAGCTTTTTTCAAAAGTCTAAGAAACAGTAGTGTGGCAAAAAGAGAATGGACTGTGAGGTTTAATCAAATGATTTATTTGAAATCTAATATGCCACTAATGCAGGTTTTTATGGATACAATGGAAGAATGCACTATTGCAACCTAAAAGCAAGAATACACTATAACAAAATTAGAAACATGCTAAATATTATACATGTGTTAATCACCCATGTTTGGAAACTTACAGCACGCTAAATATTCACTTACCACTCCAGGTAAGGGCTCTCAATCTTAGAAAAATCACCTTGGCTGATATTCTCACCAAGGGGGGAGGGTCTCCATACAGGTGAGCGTCTTTGTGTGGTGTAGCATGGCCCTGGTTGGCCTGGGGCTTATGGACAACTCAGGTGTGTTGTCCCTGCATAGATAGGGCCACAGAGAGGCAAATCAAGACCGACTTGCCTGCATGTGCCAGATGACACTGAAACTTGCTTATGAACTATGAGCCAGAAAAACCATACAAGTAGTTATATCACTCCTGCTATGTTTCTATTACTTGACATGCCTTTTTACCATGTTTAACTGACTGTAGTGTTCATAGAGAAAGTGGCAGGAACTGCACTAGATAGAAATTCATATCTTCAGGACAGAAAGAACATCAACACTGTCAGTGCAAGTACTATTTTCCTTGCCAGTTTGGTGTGAAATCTAGGTGGACCACATCTCCTTAGGAGGGAGAAGGTAATGCTGACAATGTGAACAGCACTAGGAAGAAGACAAGAGCCCCTATAATGTCACTTAGAGTCAAAAGAGATATCACTTACTACCAGTAAATGTGGTAAGGACCCAGGTCTGCTCTGCCTGTTCTGTGTTCAGACTGAGGCTAGGGCTAGTTGGAATGTGGATCAAGCTGTCCCCATAGGCAAAAAGATGAGCCAACAGGGGAGAAGAGCAGTCTGGCTGAACAGGTAGCTTATGCTGGAGCTCAGGAAAAAGAGAGTTTAAGACCTTTGAAAGAAGGGACAGGCAACTCTTGAAGACTACAAGGATGTTGTGACATTATGTAGGGAGAAGATTATAAGGTTCAAAGCCAAACTTGAACTGGCTACTCCTATAAAACACAATAGAAAATGTTTCTATTGTTACATCAGCAAGAAAAGGAGGACTAAGGAGAATCTCAATCCTTTATTGTATACAGAGGGAAACACAGTGACAAAGGATGATGGCCAGGTGGGATCCACCAACAGCTCTGAGAGAGCTGGCAGAAGTGCTCACCAAGCCACTTCCATCATTTATCAGCAGTCCTGGCTAAGTGGGAAGGTCCCAGTTGACTGGAAGTTAGCTAATGTGACACCCATCAAAAGGAAGGGCCGAAAGGAGGATCCAGGGCACTACAGACCTGTCAGTCTGACCTTGGTGCCAGGGAAGGTTATGGAGCAGATCATTCTGAGTGCCATCATTTTATGGCAGGCAGCTGTCACTTTGTTAAACACTGTACTTCTCTGTGCTTGACTGATGGCCATTTAAAATCCACATAGTCTCGGGAAACCCTGTGATGGGCTGCCCCCTTCCTTTGGACCAGGAAGTTCTCAGATATAAAAATATATACATCTATATACAATTCATACAATATAGAGAGAGCATACTTTAAGGAGTGTGCAAATACGTAGAAATACATATTGTATTTAATTATGCATAGATATGTATATGTATAAACATATATACACAAATATATGGGGTGTATATATTTAAATATTTATCAAACTATATAAATTAAATAAAAACAGTTACCAAATGGCTAAACCAGACTTAAGAAGAGCTAATGAAATTAAAATTTAAATATTAATATGAAGTATTTAAACAAAAGCAAATTACCAATTCAGGGTCCCAACTTTACCAGGCTGCAGAAGAAATCATGGCGGTTTTGAGGTGGGGAACTTCAAGAGAGCGAGCAGGTGCAAATAATGAATGCAGGACAGGGCAGTGGGAGAAGCAGAAGAGCCCAGTCTACTGCTCTGGAGTCAGAGGCCCCTGTATCCTGCTCCAGCCCAGCAGGATGACCATGCAATATTACAGGGGCAGACTAGAGGCTTTGCATGGTTCTGTAAGACACAGATAACACTGTTGGTGAAAATGGAAAACCAGAACAAAATGACAATTTTGGAGGAATGCGTACGTGGGGACAAAAAAAGAAAAGACACCACTTACTCTCTTTTGTCTGTTGCTCTGACATATACTTAAGGCTTAAAAATCTCATGTAGATGGACTTGGTGAGATAGTGAAGAGATTCACCATCAAGCCAGTCTCCAGTGTCATATTAATAAATAAATTGTACACTCTGTTGTTACAATTCATTGCATAATCTTTTGTTTCAAAAAATTCTGGCTATGCAAATACAAATATGCATGAATAATCAAATCCACATTGTTTGCACTTGGATAAACAAATAAAACTTAATATTTCTGGTTTTTTATTATGATGGCAATAAAATTTATCCAGAATTACTAGAGCTGCAAGCTGTCGATGAGCTCTAAATATATTATAATTAATATATAAAAAATATATAAAATATTTAAATAAGAAATATAATATATTAGCTCTAGTTAATATATGTTTTATTCAAAGAATGGAACAACATGATCTGAAGCAAATTTAGGGAGCTACTCAAGAATCCATGTGCCAATATGTCAGCATACTTAGATAAATACAACACCAGTAAATTCTTTATTTTAACAGCAAAACATCCTAGAACAGAGTGGGATCTTTCTTCATTAGATTTAAGCTACGTAGAATCCAACAGAAAAGACTCTTCCTTTCCATTATTGGAGAAATCTTTTGTAACCTGAGACTTCTACTCCTACTTGATTTGCAATGGAGAGCATCTGGCTTGTATCTGAAATAATAATTATCTTCTTCTGACACATTTATGAGTTTTCCCTTCATTAATTTTTATCTGGGAAATATTCACTGCTATGGTAGGGTAGTTTTAGAACAAACACCTGGTTTTTACAACTCTTATCAGAAATTTGCAACATTTCATGGAGGGAACAGCTTAAACTTAATGAAGGGAAAAGCTTAACCCTTTGGGCCTTCTTTTGAAGTGTCTCAGTGATACCCTTTCTAGTACTTTTGAAGGGCAATTTTTTTCCTTTACTCTGTATATGTTGTTCTTCCTCAGTGACTCATAGCTCACAAGGTGTCATTACTTTCTCCAAACCAGAAGAAGCAGAAGGTGGAGTATAGAACAGAAGTCATTGAAAGACCTAAAAGATCTGAAACCTTTGGCAGGATTCAAAATTTATTCCTGATTCATTGTCTTCCCAAGTGCGAATACAGAATGAATTTACTGCCTTCGCATCTGTGGCCAAACCTCTATACATTTCCTTGTATCCCTGTTAACAACTTCTTTCAAAGAAACCTTGAAATGTGCTGGTTTTATTTCTTTTTCAGATGGTTCACAACATCTGGCAGCAACCATTAAAAGTATCTAAGCTACCTCTCTTAAGTCAGTAAAAAGTACCATGTGAAACATGCAAAATAATTATTCTGAACAATCTGAATCTGATTAAAGTACTTTTTTTACCTCAGTCACCCTGTAAAATATATTGAGACTGCAATCTCACCTAGAGAGAGAATTCTTGACCAATAAAACTACAGAACATATTAAATTGATATAGGGCCTAATGCATGCAGACTCACAAGACAGCCAAATCATGATAGTACTCAGTGTATGACATACTTCCCATATTTATCACAGACATAAAAATAATCATTTCATAACAAAACAAAACAAAAATCTACTGAAAAATCTGTTGAGTTTTTGAAGTGAAACCCTTATTGTCAGAGTGAAAGTATAAAACAGAAAAAAAATGATACTTTGAGGAGCGGCTAAAAAATCAGTTTAACTATCTTAGTGACAAATCCTAGGCTTTCGTCATCCCCGAGTCATCGTGCAGAGACCCTCTGAGAGCTGGGAGAGATTTTGTGTATTCAATTTTGATCAACTCAACCTATTTTTTGCTTATTATTTCTTAATTTATGTAGCTGAGAGTTTTTGCTTTGATATTTTCAATTTACAAGTTTCAACTTCTGATTTAAAAACATTTCTTTCAAAAATTTAACTATGAAAGTCTTATAAATAAAAAAGACTGTCTTAGCACACTTGAACACTGATAATGAATTTAGCTTGCACAGGGAAACAAGCTCTGGCATTTGCTAACCTGAAGAGAATATTTAAAAAATCTACTTTTTCATCTGTGTCAGTTGCTGCCATTGGCCTTGCTTTTAATTGTCCTCTTGCTTCACCTAAGTACTCTAAACAAAACCACAAAGTCCTACACAAGGTAACATCAGATAGCGTTTATTATGTTGCTTTTCTTAGGAAAAAAAAAGGGCTTGTGTAATATATGGTTTATCCACAGCTAACAGTTTTCAAACAAATTTTGAAGAGACCTTGAATACTTCAGAAACTATATAGGATCTTACAGAAAATTGACTGTGATGCTTTAATTTATTTATGTACTGAATTTATTTTTATTTATATAATGAAATCTTTGAACTAAACATTTGGTCACTTTGAATAAAAACATAAACTGATTTCATGCAACAACTCCACCTGCTTATTTTTTAATAGCAAGAATTTACAAAACAACTCCCTTACATTTAGACTGATTGTGAACTAGCTGTTTTGTGCATTTGTCATTAATTTAAAATTATGTAAATTTTTTTTATAGAGTTTCCACCTATAGAATTTATTGTTTTGATCACATGTGTTTATGTTTTGTAAGATGCTCATGGATAATTATGGAAGTAATCATAACCAATTTTACTCAAAAATGCAATTTTTACTCTGTTAGATTGTCTTGTTTGTAGAAGCCAAGACAAAGATACATTTGTGACTGTCAAAAAAACTAAAAATCGTAAACCACTGATTTCTGATTAACTGAATGAGCTAGTATTATTCCATCGTTTCATTACTGTTCACCAATCTTTGTTTATACATAAAACTATAACCTTCTGAAATTAAGAATATGGTCAAGCTCCATAAAGTAGTTTTAATAAATATCAAACCATAAGTGTTTGATTACTTCTCTTGCTCTCTTTTATCTTTCTCTTTTCATGATAATAGGTTGGAGATAGTCATGTGTATGTCTTCACTGCTACATAAAGTGGAAAGACTGGAGAAGATAATGCAATTATCAATTAACTATGTGCTGTAACACAATACTGTTATGGAGGTTCAGACACCATGCTCACTACCTGAGCTTATACAAAGGGGTACCGACAGTAGTAAGTCAACACTAAAGCAAATTTCAAACAAAGAATGTGTTCCCAGGATTCAGGGTAGATTTACAAAGACTTCATCAAAGCTCATCGTGCTCAGGCTGTCAGTAGTTGACCTAACTAGATTAAATCTAGCTCAGCTAAGTTTATGAGCAAACCAATGTTGCCAGCTTCACTGTAATACAGGGAGACTCAAAGTACACTTAACAAAAGGCATCTTTGGAAGAATTGTGTTTCTTACAAATTAATCTGTGTGACACAGTAAGTAGGCTACAACCAAACACAGAGACACTAGTTCTCTGTATGATACTCTGTTTAGAGAGGGATGAGCGGAGGATGCAGAGTGAGTATGTTGATTCTACCAATATGTACCAAGTAAGGCTGCAGTAGAAAATACAAAGGGAGACAAAGACACTAGAAAGTGCAGGGTGCAAGTTACAGGTTCAGAGAATTTTCCTGTCCAGGGATCTTGGTAAGCTATATTTTTATTAATTTTTTACAGACTGCCAAGAACATACAGACTACTAAAAATGTATTTTTACACTTCTGTCATTGTCATTATGTTATCATCAAAAGCGAGGCGAGTATTTCAAACTGAAGCCCCTAATATAATTAGGCATGTGGACTGTCACAATAGTTGCATTTTATTCTTCTTTTAAATAGTATACAATTTAGGAATTTTTGTGACTGTTAACCTTTGCACTACTCCTAACTTTTTCAGTTTAATCTGCATCATCTTAGTCAACAAGAACTGACCAGTAGGTATCCATTTCCACTTTATTTACTGCATTTGAAAACTTCAGAGGTTTTCCTGTCTATGTTTTATAGGAAGGACGAATAACAAAAGCCTGAAGTGGTTAGTATTTACCAATCCCCCCAACACAGGTCAGCACAGTGACACTCAGCTGCACATAACTGAAGCCACATATCAACAGAAATAAAAACATGTTCCAGAGCACAATTATTGAAATTATAAACTTTGTTTTAAACAGATCCCTTCAATTTTGTTCATAAAATGCCTTCTGTTTTTGATTAGACTGGCTTTGTCACTTGTTTCCTTCATTTTTCTTGCAATTCACAGTTTAGAAGCAAAATTCTCCTTTGTTTACACAGCATTTGAAAAGTGAGATTTTTCAAAACTGCTGAGTGTTGGCCCAACTGTGTCTATTCATGTCAATGAACCTTACCTCTAACTCTCTTGGAGTGGAATATTTTGTATGCATCGTTTGGGTTGCCCTCTAATTAAAGTTCTTTAAAAAAAGGCAAGAAGTTTCTGTGTTGGAAATGACATTGGGAAGAATGAATGGGCATGTGTGGGCACTTCAACACTGGCAAAAGTAAAGAATTAAGAGCTAGAACCAGTGGTAGTGAACATTTTCTGTGCCAGGAAATACTACATATAGTAAAGTGTAGTCTATTGAATATTATACTGGTTTCCTGACTTAGTTTCTCTACCCGCTACTGACAGAGGTTCTGCAGGTGTCTACTTCCCTGACCACCTTTTACCTTTGCTATATAAAAAGTAACTTTCTAAAACCACTATTCATTTTGTACAGCAAAGTGACAAACACAGTGCAGGTTGAGTTTCACTTCGAAACTTGTAGACACCACTATAAAACAAATAAATAATGTTAGTTGGCAAAAGGTATAGACATCTTCAAAGGTCAGCAGAGGATGTAATGGAAAAGAAGTTGAGAAATTATAACAATTCTGTTGATAATTCTGTATTGATTTAGATAGAAAAAATACCTTAGCAGGTAATTTGTGTTAAAGCTGATGAGGAAAACACCACATGAACAATTTTATATGAGCAAATGTACTTTTCTTGAAATTTTCAATAAGATTTCATTTTTGGGAAAAAGTGGTGAAAATGAAACTAAATATTACATTTTCAATCAGTTCAACCTATAAATGGAATATTTTGCAGTACTGAATTTACTTGAAGATTTCAATTTGAACCGGTTCAAAGACAATAAATTATATCTCCCAAACATATTACCTTAAAAGTATTAGGCTTTGGCTATGTATAGACTTTTCACCTTGAAGATTTACATGTACCAGAGTACACTGGGATATATACAATCAAATGAAAGACAGGCACTTGCATATCTTATAATAATTCTGCTTAACATGTGTGCATAACTTTGTCTGGAATTATGAAAACTTAGATTCAGGTCTGCCCTCAGTCTGATTTGGAGAAATCTGGTATGAAAATTTGTAATGAGAATGAGGCTAAGCACAAACTTGTCCTTCATTTAAGATGTTGTTGCTCATGGTTTCTTCCATTACACTATCAGTATGGTTTTCATTTAGGACATTTCTGTCTTCTTACTTCGTTACATATCTGGTTTTGTTCTGTGGAAGAATAAAAATATTTTTTGTGCCTTCAAATTTGCTTTTTAATAGAACTGTCATGTTTCCTTCAATATTAGTGACAACAAATTTTGAGGTAAGAAGAAGACTATGTAACATTAGAAAATCCCTTAGCAATATTTACAAATAGGATAAAACTCCAGTTATATAAATCTTGCATGTTGGATATTAGTTTCAATCACAAATATTTAAAGCCCTTTCACTGTTTTGAAAAGTTATATACTAATCACCTTATGCTTCTCAGATTTATTCTAATGAAAGTTATTGCATTATAACTCTTGATAGTTACTTTAAACTCCAAAGAGCTTGTATGTCCTTTAAATTCCTTGAGAATTTTTTCATCCATTATGAATGTAAAATATAACATTAATGAAGAAAGCTGTTTCATTAAGTCTGTGAGGTGTGGAATGACTAAAAAAATTCTGAGATATAGCTTATAAAGTACATTAAACCAAAGAAAAATGTTAGATACATGAATGATGAGGAATGAGGCTGAAGAAGTGAGGTATATAAAGAGAATATTGTATTGGTATTAAATATAATTTAGCTTTCTTATTTTTTCATGAGGATATCATGAGATAGCTAATAGGAAAGAATTTAAAGAAATAGAAATCATCAGGTGAAAGAAAATTCAAGGTGCTTAATATACTCAAGCATGGGCACAAGAAGATGACCATGCTAGTTTCTGAAATCACTGTGACATGAAGTCAAAGGTTCGTTAACAAGAGTTTACAATGTTTGTCAGGTCAGCAACTCTGTTCCATGACAATGGAATGACAGTATAGTACCTGTATATAAGAAAGAGAATACAAGCCATCTGATTTTGATATCATACAATATATTAGAATGTATTGTACAGCAAATGTTCACATAGATTTAAATAAAAAAAAAAAAAAAAACAACAAAACCAAACAAACATAAAATGTAATGCTGATTTACTGGAGCAAGATCATGACACACTGACTTGGTATTTTTTTTTCTGAGTAAATTGCTAGCTTTCTACATAGAGAAAATATATGATGGATGCAAATAACTTGGGTCTATTATTTGATACTGGCCATATGGGAAACAATTAGGAAGGCAAAAATGCTTATTATTACAAGAATAATAAGCTGAACAGGCAATGAGCTAAATGAAGAAGAGATGTGAGGCTAAAAGAAGGTCTTAATTAAACTATTAAATTTGTTAATGGTAAATAGTTTGGCTGTATTTTCAGTACAGACAAATGAAGTACAGGAAAACCTATGTAACCTTGATGAACCAAGTAATAGGTACAAGTTTTGAGTTTTCCTTCTATAAAATTTTGCTGCTCTGCTTGAAGATTGATAATGTCAAGCAAGCAAGTGCCATATGTCATGTCTAGATTCCATCAAGATTCTCAGAATAACTATTGTCCTAACTGTTTTTCCTGCATTTCCAAATCGAGCAAAGTTTTTTAGGACTGACATACCGGATGAGGGCTTGCACCATAATGGAGGACTTGTTTTTCCCCTTTCACTGCATACCCAGTAGATATAAGCAAAAAAAAATATGAATAGCCAGGTCTGTTGAAGGAGATTTGAACGTGAATTCTTCATCTCTTATGCAATCATCCTTCTTTCCCATTTTAGGTTATTTTACGATATCACTTTTTGATCTGGTAAATGATTACACTAGAGAGATTAGGACAAAAACTTTAGTCCAATCCACTGATATGAAGATGACTTCTGTCCTGTTTCCTTCTGTAGTTTATATCAATTGTATATTTTGTTTTTAAATATTTTAATTTAAATAGAAATTGCAGAGCAGCAATTTGAACTTGGGTCTGCTCTTTCCTATTTATATATCTTGAACAATGGACTATAAAGTCATGTTTAATTTTAGTATCACAGATCAATTCGGGTCAGACCTGACCTTTGCAGGTCACGTAGTCTACTACTTCCATCTCATATCTCACCTCTAATCCCATCCATTCAGATTAAGTCCAGTTAGAGTAGGTTATACAGGTCCATGTCTAGTTGAGTGTTGAATATCTCCAAAGATGGAGATTTCATTAACTCTCCATAACGTGTTTCAGTGCTTGACCACTCACATTGTAAAAAGAGCTTGTATTTATAAAACTACCTTGTACACAGTCTCTGATCCAGTCCACTTTTACATTTCTTTCTCCTTGCTAGGTGACTTCACCTATGAGTAGAAAGAGTCATACTCGAATATATTCTACTGTCCACTGAAGAAAGTGATGTAGTCTAAATTTCACCAGACTTCAGAGCACTCACATTTTGAGTAAGTCTGTTCAATACCAGATTATTTCATACAAATAGTTGATAAAAGCCCCACATAAATATATTTTGTTTTCTTTAGAAGCATTGGTTTATGCTCCTTTGAATGTTCTTTTGACGGCTGACTTTCAGAAAAGCTCAGGAAGGTTGCTAAGGAGATCATGTTTTCTTACAGATTGCAACTGCTCTCTTAAGAGAATGTCTGCAATTAAAAATACAGTCCTATTCTCTTTGTTTGCTAGTTTTAGGCAACTACAAGACAAGCTGATGTGAGCTGGCCCTTTTTACAGTGTGCTTCCATTTGGAGATTCCAAAATTCCCCCACAGGCTGTTCTTGAAGCCACACATCACACTCAGATTCCCAGATTACTTTCTGATGTCTCTTACCTGTTACTGTGCTGAATCTAGATGACAGTTCTTATGGGACTGTATCCCTAAGAGTGACTGGCACTCATCCTGAGCTGGAGAGGATAAGCAAGAAAACTGATGTGAACTTACATCTTACTTAGTGGACCACAAGGCACTTTCCAGGCAAATAGTGATTTCAAAATAAAGCCCCTCAATGCTGTTGAAATAATGATTTCTAGCAAGAAGTGCCAAACTTTACCATGACTTTGTGCTTTGACAATCATCCTAACAAATTACTATTGTCTCCATATAAATCCAATTAAATATTTGTGAAGTACTATAGGAGACTACTTTCTTAGGATAAGGGTGATAATGTCTGCATTTAGTGGGAGGGAAGAAAGAAACCTGTAGGTGGGACATTTTTCTCTTAAATGACCTTCTTGTAAGCCTGTTGTGGTATCAGTCCCTACAGTATCAATACAGGTAGAAGGATGAAAGGATTGAGAGCAGCCCTGCAGAAAAAGAGTCAGGGGTACTGGTGGATGAAAAGACATGGACCTGTTGGAGCAGGTCCAAAGAGGGGCCACAAAAATGATCAGAGGGATGGAACACCTCTCCATTGGGGAAAGGCTGACAGTTGATCATCCTGGAGAAGGGAAGGCTCCTGGAAGACCTTACAGTGGCCTTTTAGTACTTAAAGGGGGTCTATAAGAAAGATGGGGACAGTCTTTTTAGCAGGATCTGTTGCAACAGGACAAGGGTAATGGTTTTAGACTAAAAGAGGGTAGATGTAGACTAGATATAAGGAAGACATTTTTTACAGTGATGGTAGTGAAAGACTGGAACAGGTTGCCCAGAGAGATGGTAGAAGTCCAATTCCTGGAAACATTCAAGTTCAGGTTGGATGAGGCTCTGAGCAATCTGGATAAAGGTGTCGTTGCTCACTGCAGAGTGGTTGAACACAATGACCTTTAAACATTCCCTCAAACTCGAAATATTATATGATTTTATGAGGAAGAAAACTAAAAAAATAACTCAAAAGAAAAATCAAGGGAGGTAGAGGAAGGTAAGCATGGCTTATAATATACAGATGAGAATCCATTCAAATTGGCAGCTTTATCTGCTGTGGGTTTTTTCCTGCATTTTAATAACCACTTCTACTGTTATGTTCCTCTTTAAAGGAATAAATTGTTCTGCAAATAATTCTGGCAATTTGATAATTTTTAGATTTTTCAGGCTGTACTATTGTTAGGATGCTGGAAACAATGTAATCAGTTGTAAAGGAAACAACATTTGAGTTAAATTCCCATTTACTCTGTTACATAATTAACACACAAGGATTTTAGCAGTAGAAGACCAACAGCTATTTCACAATAAAATCATGTAGTATATAACTTTTTGAATGATTCTGTTTACATCGGTGTATTAAGTTTAACTTTCAGCCCTGGATTTACTTTTATTTTCATGCTTCTTCCTTATATTGTGCATACAAGCTACAGCGGAACCTCTGTTTGAGGATGAAATTGGTTTCCCCGCCTTACTTTTGGCAAATTAGTTTTCTCCTCAGCTTTGTACTTAGATAAATAAGGAATGCACTGCACTATAATGGCATGACATGTTCCTTACAAGAAGAATCATAGATATTTTTTCCCATCTGAGAACACAAAATACTTTGAGTATTAAGTATAGTATGATGACTGTAGCCTCTCAGTGGTTTACAGAACTCATACCCAGTACCTTGCCCACTGTCCCTTTTAACTTCAAGAAAGTTTTCATAAAGATAAATTTTTGTAATTATTGCATATGATCTGTAAAGTACTGTTTCCCTGAAACTGCTTGCACAGGTTTGATGATGACGATGTTACTCTACTATAATACACAATAGCAGATTCACTCAGATCATTTTTTCAATGAATATGTTTATTTTAGAAATGGGCCTATGCATGCTGTGTTATGACAGGCAAGTGGTGGAAGTCTCCTACTGAGGAATGCCCCTAAGCCAGAAAGTCTCCAGGATATCTTATGAGTGATCTCCTGTTGCTTTATTTGTCTCTTGCTGGTATCCATTTCACTGCTGACTGGACAAATGCCATTCAACAATAAAATATCCTTGCCTGGAGGATTTGACACAGATGGGTCTGGTCAGATTGGTCTGTTAAGGGTAAGGAATCAAGCCCATGACCTTTTTTTACTGATAATGGTATTGTATGTCATACTTTTCACAGAACAGCTGCTCACTGTTTGCATTTACACTGTACTTCTGTTTAATTTTTATTTCTTTAGTTTTTTTACCTGAGACTCCATATCATCATAGATAAATAGAAAATGATCTATCAATTTACTCAGTTCAAAGATGCTGCTATGAACAGTTATAAAAATAATATATCTTCCCCCCAGACCCCTTTTTTTTTGTGGTCAAATACCACTTTTTATTAACAATTGACTGCTTAGTATGGAGATTATTATAACCAATTATTAAAAATATTTTTTATTATTAGATATAAAATAATTAGTAATCCTACCAGACTGTTATAAATGTTATACAATAACAATTAATAACTTGCCACACAGTGAGATGGTAAAAACTGATAGACCAAGCTAATTCTCCTTTTATAGTGGTATAAACCAAGAAATACTTCACTGAAGTCAGTAATCTGATCCAAGGGAAAGGAGAATAAGTTCCTAACTGTGCTACCACCATAGACCTTACCTATGTAGAATGTGGTGAATGACCAAATTCAGAATGTTACAGAAATTCTCAGAAAGTAGTTGCTATTGATCATATTTACCATTTCATTTTTCATTCCTCTAGCTATTTTTTTTGGTTTTGGTCATCTTTCAAAAAAAACCTTTTATCATCATGTATAAGCAAAACCAAATACATTCATGTCTATGGTATCTAAAGATGGATTTTTTTATAAATCAGGTAAGACAATAGATATTACTCTTTAGGGTCTCTTTCATAGTAAATATATATTTTTTAAATCATTTATGGAATCCTAACATTGCAGAATAGCATAGTTCATTGCCATGTTTTTATTTATTACATCCTCTGCTTAGCAGACAGACATGGATAAAATGAACCGTGGTTTAATAATTTTAACTGAAGGTATCAGGAGAGTCAAGCTGTGACTGTTGGACTGTAAAACTCTTCATCACCTCCCATCTTAGGACTCTGGTGGTCAGAATACCTGCCTGTCTGCAGAAGGCAGTGAACTAGCAGCAGTAATTGAGACAAATGTCATATTATTCTCTGTTCCAACCACAAGCCTAGACTAATCTCATCCTAGAGAAGGATGCTAGAATCACTGGGAATTTTTGGTGAATACAACTATGAATTACTCCCAGAGTATTAGAAAGAGCCTGGGGTAGGCAGTAAGGATCTTGTGTCTCTTGGCTGAACAGAGTAATTTGTCTCTTGGGCATGAGACACATATGTCAAGAAAATAAGACACTCCTGTAGTCAATTCTAAACATTTACCTCACAGAGCACCATATCAGAGTTTCAGTATGGCCATGTATATTTACTTGTAAAGTAAGGTAAAATTTAATGTCTGGATATCAGGATCTAGTTTAAGAAATTTTAAACTTGCATGTGTGTAGTTCACTAAAAGGGCAGTTTTTCAAATTACTTGCTTATTATGATTTTTTTACCTGTTATTGGTTGGCAGAATTTAATCTTCAGAAATACCAGAAATAATTTTATAAAGAAAGAGTACAAATAACTGTAATGTAAGTTGCCTCACTTTAAAGTCTGTACATTCTCAGGTCTAAATTGTTACTATAAAGTTGTTTTGAATTAAAACTTGGAAGTTTAAATTGAAAACTGTCTTGTATGTTGTAATCAGTTTTTGAAAAATGTAATTGTAGCACAGGATTCCATTTAAATAGTTATTTCCCATGGTGTAATTACCAGCGAAGAAAAATAGAGTGGCTAAACTACAGTGAGATTGAATTTACAGCTGCTAATGCAGCTCCACTTCAGAGTACACTGTTAGCTGAAAGGCAGACGCAGGATCTCCCAAGGTTATGGGCTTTAACTCTGAAAGCCTCCAGCAGATTACTTCCTGCATAACCACACATTTCAAAGAGCTCAGAGGCTTGACTTTAAAACAGAAATAAGTATCCCTCAGAGAAGGCACTAGTACATGATATAAAAAAAAAAAAATCATGTTAAAATCCTGATATAAGAATCAACATCTCTTCATAGAAAAATATTCCTAACTTTTTCTACACAAACATTTCCCATAAGAAAGATATACGAGTCTCCTAGTTCTTACAATTTTTAAGAAAATTTCAAACCCAGATATATAGAGAGGCAACTGGAGATACAGAGGTAAACAGATGTTTGTAGATGTGATGAAAGATATGTAGATATGGGTACACATCTCTCATTATCTCTGTATCTTCAGACCTCTTATCCATTAATAATAGTAAGTTTTAATCCTATTTAAACAGTTCATTATAACATAACAGCCTTATTGTTCCCTTCACTTAAGATCTCACAGGCAATTTCTACGGTGATTTGTAAGATGATGAAGGAAACACTGTCTGCATTATGTTACAGTTCTCTGCTCTACTGACCATGATCAGAGTAGCTTCAAGGAACTATCAAGCAGAGAGATGTCCTTTCACCCGTGGTTACCTTTTTCTTATAAAGGAACATATAAACCTTCCTGAAAAAAAAGTTTCCACAAGCTTAAGAGAGAGTGCCTGTCAGATAAAAGCACTGCAGCTGCTCAATATGTTTTTTATATATTAAAGCATTTTAACATTGTGGGTGTATTGCAAGTAAATGATTTAACTACATTCAGCTGTCCTGTAAGTTGTTTGTAATTACTGATTTTGCTTTTCAGATGTGCATAATAAAGTTCTCAATGTAGCACTTTCAAATGCTGCAGTACTGCTGACTCTTCAGTACTCGATAGTTCAATCACAGAGGATATCTTCATATTCAAGTGAGGCAAAAAATAAAAAAGAAAGATAGAGGCAGCACAAGGTAATGCCTGGCATTATTAGTGGCTCAGTTTTGTTTCCTTTCCAATGCTAGCTCCAGTATTTGAAAAAAAAATGATATTTTTAATCAAATCTCTGGCAGTAGTCACAGCTTCAATATTTCTGTTTAGTCCATAAAATGATACTTTCATATGTTGATAAATTTTTCCACAGTCTAGAATAAATAATTCTTTCTAATAAAAGTGATCGCAAAATATCTAGTCCCAAACAAGCAAAATGTTCACATTACATAAGAACAAAGCAAATTTTTAAAGTGTCAGAAAAAGTTGATTTAACACATACTCTGATGCCCAGTAATCAGCACTTTTACCACAGCCTATCGCAGTGATGTTCAAATACTTTTTTCCCATTTTCCCAACAAGACAATTTTTTTTTCCCTTGCTTTCCTATGGAATCAAAGTATATGCATTCATGCCCTATGTATGTCTAGCTGCTGATAACATAACAAAACATAATAATTTGTGGAGCCCTCCAATTATAATTAGTAACTAACACTTCATTTCATAAGTATAAGCAGGCAGACTAACAGAAAACAAATTGATATTGTGCCAATATATTCATCATGAAATAGATGTGGAAAATGCAGTTTTATGAAGTACCAAGAAATTGTATAGACCAAAAGATGGGAATTAGAGTGAGGCCCACATAAGCAATCTCAGCAGTTCAGCTCAAGCTGAGGTGGTCATCAAGAAGAGATCATTCTGAACAGAACTGTTTAGCTTTGAAGAATTTATTTATTTATTTTTTTTTTAACTTTGATTTAAATGAAATTCTTGACAGATGATTTGACTTTCAAAATGTCTGTTTCCTCTCCTTTTTTTATAGATGAGATTCTTCTGGTGGAACAACCATATCACCACTTCTTTCTTACTCCCCTTTCAACTTCAGCTGTTCCACTTTTCAGATGTCAGTGGAAATATTCCTCTTTTTTTGACTGCGACAAACAAACTTTTCCACCGTTTGTAATAAAAAATAAACTCTTTCAAACTTGTATTAGAATTTTACTTTGATCACCTCAGGATTTGGCCAACAAGTGAAACCACTTTTCAGGATGCATTAATTTGATGCCAGAATGTACACATAATCTGAATTAAGCATTTTTTGTGCTTATGAAGAGGGGCAGATATACAGACAAATGTCTTTTTGTTTGCCTACAGACCATGCAGCATAAAATGAATTTGAGGAGTTAATTTGATGAGGATAGGAATTAAAATGGAAAGTAGGGCTAATAAAAAAATGTTTTAAAAAGTACTTTATTTTTATACACTTTCAAATTTTCCACAAATACAAAGTAACAATTATGAAGGTTCTTTTGTACATAAAGGACTGTCTTCATCAAGCAAGTTCTGTAATCAGATTTTAGCACAGCATCCCCTTCTAATTCTATGCTGTACAAAGAACTTGAAACCTTACTATAGTGAAGTATGAACAGATAAATACAGGTGTATTTGAACATGTCTCTTCCCTTAAGTTCAGTGTATGATTTAATAATATCAGATTTTTTATGTAATCATAAAAAAATATATTTTAGACAGATAAAACACAATGCCAGACTTCGGCAGTGGTCAATAAATTGAACTGTAGTTCAAGTTCTTACCCTGAGATAGAGAATATTGATGTTTATGTTCTGATTCAAAATCTTTGTGTAGTATCTGGCAGGCTGTGAGTGAGTTTCCTTTCTTTCTTAATCTTTTCTTAATCAGTTACTGCCTGAAAACTTGTTAGGACAAATCACTGTGCTGTTTACTGTTCAAGGACTGGTTTATATACTACACAATAACTTTTAATGTAGGGGATAAAACCAGACTGCATCCTCAGTTGGCTAATTATAATCCATCATAAGCTACTGTTCATTAGAGAAGCAGAAGTCAGTTGAATCAAGCTACCCCTTGGGAACTAGCAGTGAGAGTAACCATGTAAAGTGGTTGTTAATACTAACTACACTGAAGTTTCTGTTCTATTCAGTGTTGCCAGCACTTCATTCATATTCAGTGAACCAATATAACCACAACATAGAAGATGGATCTAAGGTGTGGCCTTAGGCACCACTAGTCACTTTAATGGCTCTTTGTCATGGGAGGTCTCCAAGTTCACACGATTGCATTAAAAGTGTGAGTTTGTCTCACATAAATTCACATGTTAAAAAGTTAAGCATCCAGGTGCTCTCTGTAGCTAGAGGTGCTGCTGGAGAGCAGCCATCCCATTTTTAGATAGGCATCTGACATGGTTATGCTTCATCATACTTCTCAGATTCTTTTGCACTTTGTTAATGTCCAGAAACTATTAAGAGAGCCAAAATGTTTAGGTTCAAGTGTGTATCAACCCTCTAGATTATTATGTTGACTGAAATGAAACCATTCCAAATCTATATGGTTTTCCCTTACTTTCAAAGTTGTATATTTCTAGTCCCTCTAATTCATTTTAGCATTTTGATCTCACTTTTCCGTTCTCTTTATCCACCCAGTGGCTCTAGGCTTGACAGCACTGACCTGCTACTAAAAAAATCCTGGTAGTCCTATAGCGGGACTGAATGAATACTGGAGCACTCACTTAGCTTTTCTGATAAACCATGAAATATTCTTTTAGCTGGAAAAAGCCCTGCCTTTTTCTGCTTTATATTCCTACCCAAAACATGTATTAATTGCCAGCCTCACATGCAATATGACTTATATTCCAAATTATTCAACCCTTTTCCTATTCAGTTTTATTTAGAGGAGAAAGATAAATTCTGAAAATGAAAGCTAATGTACAAGAATAATTTCTAAAAAAAAAAACAAACAAGGAACAGCAGCTACTTAAAACAAATGAACATGTAACAAGCTTACAGCAGTGTAACAGCAGGATACAGGAGAAAAAAATGTAAAAATAACCACTTGAGAAAATTGTTTATTAAAGCCCTCATCTCCACAGCAGGAAATGAAAAGAAAAATACTGAAATAGCCACCTTAAAAATTATTTATTAAAAAGTGCATCACTGGAGATGTTCAGAAACAAAACAGTTTACCAAATGTCTTAAAATAAATTTATTCAACTATGCCCCAGCAGGAAGCACCATGAAAAGTAAAATTTCCACTGTGTGAAAATAAATAAATAAATAAATATATTTTCAAACAAGAAAAAAATAAGAAATCCTTTAAAATACTTTTATATAGCTTGTATTGCATTAGTGAAGTATAAAGACAGCTCTATTAACCAACAGCTTCATTCTTCATAATGGTGCATTCCCTTGTTCCCATTCAACACATATCTCTGATACTCATTTAAAAAGCAGAATGTGAGAGGTCCCTGCTACCTCAAGTTTAAATGTCAGTGAGCTCACCATCTTTCATAGCTAATCTCTTTTAATTACAAATAACATTATCACTTACAAGCCTGTTTTCCAGAGAGTGCTAGAGCTGTTCTATAAGTTTCTTTTCCAGCCCAGTCATGATTTTCACTGGGAGTCCATCAACTTGCACAGTATGTTTCAGTTATATCTGTGTATGAGGGTGGTACAGAAAGTTATGTGGAAGCACAGTATCTTCAAAGAATCCAATGATTACCTAATGACAGGAGCATTCTGGGGACCCATTCTACTAAAACATATTATGTCATTACACTGGCCTCAGTGAGGTTAGATCTGATACACGGTGGTGGAAGTGACAACACAGTCAGTTCTATCATTATCATCCTGGCTTTGCCATTGTCTCTCCAATTTGGATACATTTGTTAGCCCCATAGCTCGTTATTTATTTATTTTATTTTTTTACAAATAAACAACAAGTAAATCCTTTTGCCTCACTAAGACGACGCATTCAGGATCTTTGTTCCGGGCTATTGCTTCATATGCAAGTAAAACAAACCTCATCCTTGTAAGTATGCAAGCTCTTAGTGTCTCACCAGAATTATTGTACCACCAGTTTGAGCTAGGTTGGTCAACCCAAAGAACTTCTTTAACATGCCTGAAACCTCTCCTGTGTTTAGGAACAGTCTTGAGGCAGCAAAGGATGCAATGATTCTGTTGTGTTCCAGCAGACCTAGATCTGTTACCTGGTGTATCCATGACAAGCTTTGAAAAGCCACCATACCTACTGATGCTGTACAAAGAGAAAAGTCTGGCTCCATGACTTCTCCCAGCAGTGTGCATTTCTACTCCAATATGTCAACCTTTTCTGTGGTAGCAAGAACAGGAAAGCCTTACTCCTAGACATTCCTCTAATATTTACTCTTTTTCAAATATTTATTCAAGGTATCCCTGCCTTTCCCTGCTACAGCCAGGAGCAGTCAGGCCCTGAACTCTCATTCTTGATGTTGCTCAGATGATTTTGACCACACTGATTAAAAGGTTTGATCTGTTTGTGATCAAAAAAAAAAGACCATGGAAAAAAATGATATGAAAAATATTTATGATCTCAGACATAATAATGAGTTGAGAACTGAGCCTTCTAATTATCAATACTGGGAAGATAAATTCAAAAACCAGGGAAGATAAACTTACATTATACTTAGT
This sequence comes from Chloroceryle aenea, assembly GCA_013399075.1. Lineage (NCBI taxonomy): Eukaryota > Metazoa > Chordata > Aves > Coraciiformes > Cerylidae > Chloroceryle > Chloroceryle aenea. Next base: position 21,362 of record VWZY01008468.1, on the reverse strand, counting down.
AAATACCTCCATTAATGTAAATTGATATATGTCTGTATATATATAATCACAGAGAGCAAAGGAACTAAGTGAAAGATGAATCTCAAGCCTACTGTGTGACAATGTGGTTGTTATAACATATATGTCAATGAAATAAAGACACTTCTCTACTGTAGGGAAAGATAAAATAAATATAGTGAACCTCTTAGGGATTGATTCTGCATAAATAATACAAAGAAAGTTCCTATTTGCATGAATAAATTCTTCAGGATCAGGCCCAATGCTTATTTATTTCTTCCTCCGGATGTATAATTCAATCACTAGAACTGTGAAGTAAAAACATGTATAAAATGGAACCTATTGAGATGTTTGTGTTCATTTTGTCAAAAGGAGAAAATTAGGCAGTTGGGATATGTGAAATCAAACTTCAGTATCTCTTTAAAATCTAAGAAAAACAACATCAGAAATAGAAGTTCATCTGCAGTAAAGTTGGTGTTGCTGCTTCAGCAAATTACTTGTCTGAGCAGCAGTGATGATTACAGACAAGGAAATAATTCCTAGCAAATTATTTATTCAATGAATTTCACCATTTTTTCTGCTCATGATTTCTTTGTGATCAAATGGTGATTCTCTCGGTGTTATTCTTTATTTGGATTTGTTAATAGATGTCATCACTAAGTGAATCTTGATCTGAAAGACATTTACAAACAGCTATTCAAAGATGACACCTGGTCTGAAGCCTGTGTTTGTCTCCATGAGTTTGTCAGGTAGGAAATGTCTCAACAGAGCACTTTCTCACTGGCTTCTCACTAACCATGTAGAACATCTTGGAGAAAACGTATGTGACCTCTTTTCAACAAAGGCTGCCTTGATGAAAATGCAGCTCCTTATGCTAACTCTGGGAAATAGGCTTAACAGAAGTTATGGGGAGAAAGCATAAAATATTTAACAAAACAGTTTCTAGATTAGTTTCTACTTGAAATTCAGTTATTTTGAGGCAGTGGAGGAAGCAACCAACAGAGCTGATAGCTCCTCTTTAGAAATACTGTACAATAATTTCACCCTGGTATTTCCCAATTCAACCATAGGGTGGCAAAGGAGGGAAACTGGGATCTTGAATGCATCAAGATCCAATTATCATGGAATGCATCCAATTATCATGGAATTATGTGAAGAAAGAAGCAATCTTTAAGGTGTAAATTGCCAGTAAAGTCCTCCTTTCCCCCTTCCTCTTTTTTCTTCTTGGTCAACCTGCTGTGCACGCAAGGTTCAATAAATAGCAATTGCAAGCTCACAGGCACCAGCTATGACTGAAAAATATATTGCACATTTTTTTTGGTTTGAAATACCTTGTGTCAGTAGTGACACAGAAGGCTATGACTTAAAATTTTAGCCATAGGTCTATTTTTTCCTGTAGGTTCATGTTAATACCCATCTTCAGTACAGTAATTTTGACTAAGGATACCAAGGATAGGTGGATAGAGACAAAAAAAAGCACCCTTATTTCTTCAGCAACTTACTGATCACTGGTCTAGTACATATCTGCCTATGGTGCTATTACAAGAGATATTACAAGAGATACCTAGCTAGATAGTAAAGAAAATTGTTATGGGATTTCTTCTCCATAAAGTAGTAGGATCTGAGCCCTCAACACAATCAAAATTTCATAGTGCTTCACGTATTTATACCTTCATTCAGAATGCTTCATATCTCACTGAGAATACTGGACATGCCCTTTAGCTGTGTTGTGTATTTCCCCTACTGTGCACTACCAAATACTCTTTTTCCCATAGTGATTCTGGAAAAGGAAAATATAATATTTTGTAATTGGTTTTGAGGTCTTTAATAATAACAACGTCAGGATATATTGTTGATCTCCTTTTACAAGATTTTTTTTTTTTGGTTATATTAAAAATCATTCATCTAAGGAATTTAATAAAAAACCTATAAAAAGAAGTTCTTACATTAATATGTGTATTTTATGCCACTTCAGCTGTAGTTCTATCTTTAATTTCATATAAGCTATTTGGAGTTGATTAACTAGCATATAATCTCTGCCAACCAAATACATGAAAAGTTGGTGGTGTATTTTTAATCATCTATATTCAGAGCTAGGAATTAATTTTACTTCGATTTTTTTTAAACATCTCCTGATTAAAACTTAAGCAGTCAAACATCTCACGCATTTAACTTCAATGTTGTGTCCTCCTCTATCAGAACAAAATTGGGCATTTTCCTATACACAATAGAGGAAAAAAAGCAATTACTATCAATCAGTGACTAAGCAACAGATTGGAGTATTTAGAAAGACTCATTCATACACAGATTTGCAGCAGTGTTCAGCTCTTCTGATTAGATTCCATAGATTTTAAATTGTAGCTAATTAGGCTGTCATAGGTTCATTAATGGCTCTACTGATTCAGCACTCCCTCACCTGCATGCATATTAAAGCTCATTAGCTCCCTTGTCTAAAATACCACCTGCATTAATTGCTGCTGATGCACTAGGACTCTTCAGAAGGCTCTTCTGACAACTAGTCTACCTGCTTGTAATACCCATTGCCCCCAGAGCTCTTCAGGAGAGCTAGCACATAAAGTTCATAGTGTTTCACACATTGTAATGCTGCAGCTGTTGTGAGGGCAGTCAAGCCTGTTTTCTGCTCAACAGCAGGAAATAAATAATTAGAAATGCCTATACAGTAATGCTTACCACAGGTGTCCTCACAGATATCAGGGTGCTAGATTATGCACCATTGGGGTTACAGTTTACAGCTTGAGTGATAAAGCAAAGTTGTAACTGACTGAAAGCTACTGAGGAAGATTGCTTTAGGAAACAGTTCTTCCTGTCTCCTGATTTCCAAGTAGTTACAAAAATGGACCAGTAAGCTAACACGTGATATAAAATCAAAATACATCTGATAACATTAAGGACAGCAATTTGCTTTGCTGAAAAGCTGGTAAACTGCAGACAGTGTCTTGTCTTGTCATGGAGAATGTTGGCATAAGCAATGATAGGTAACCTTTCACAGAAGGTGTCCCCAAGTGTAATTTTATCTTAGAATTGACTGTGCTGAGGAAGCTTTATTGTTTACTCCTAGCAGTTAACTATATCTCATTTCAAAGTAATATTTCATATTTATAGTAGTATTTTCATATATACTTGTTTTATCAATCTCTCTTTTTTTATCACTGCTTGATAGGAATCTAATCACAATACATTGAAATGAAATAATTTCATATTTAAAGTATTGAAGTAGTAATTGCATTTTTACAGTTTCTTTCTTAGTGGTTTTACACAGACATATATGTATGCACAAACATGTATGCATACGCAAAGATCCACATCCCAAAACTTTTATGCATATTACAGTAAATAGAGAATTCTCGAAGTTTTGCTTGAATTTTGTTCATTGTAATGAATATTGGG
>VWZY01008468.1:955-16524 GCA_013399075.1 Chloroceryle aenea | reverse complement strand
TTCCCTTTGAAATGTTCAAAATATCTCCTGAAATTTGCTGTATTTTACAAAATTCTGAATAAGATGCTTGGAAGAAGGTGTATTACAAGTGAAGAAAACTCTCATACTCATAACTGAAAATTTACCATACAAACTGACATTCCAGATTTACTTCCTCAGTACTGAAAATACTCAATGGAATGGAGACTCCCTGTGCAGTAAAAACTAAATCCTGTTTCCATAAAATTCATTGTCAAAACATTGATTTAAATGGCAAGTAATGTCTCAAATAAATAGAACTATTCAGAAANGAAAAAGAAAAAAAAAAGAAATCACTGTATCAACAGCAGGTGGCTTAAAAATGCCTTGCATGTGCACTGAGGCACAGACAGATGGAACCAGCAGAGCAAACCCACTGATGGTGTTTTACAGCCATTTTGGCAAGGTCCAAGATATATTCCCTTCTTCCCACTTGTATAACTGTGGACAGATGTCAGAAGACTTTGGGTAAGAAAACGAGAGCTCAGTTCCCCACCTCTTCCCGCCTTATTCATCCGCTCTGGTTCTGCAGAGCTCTAGAGCATGACAGGAGGGGCTCATACTAAAGAATTCCACATGGAGCAGACTTTTTCTCTTGTTAGGACTGTGGTGAGTGAGAAAATGACTCCTTATGCTGTATTTTCCTCTAAGTTTTACTCCTTCCTTTCCCTCTTCTTTTAATTAAATGCACTTGTGGACTGAAAACAAAAATATTGTCTCTTCATCTTATACTTTTCTTTAGAGCCTAGTTGTATTCCAGAGGTAATCAGATTTTCTAATTTCTTTGGAGGTATTCTTCACTTCAACCTAGCACAGACACATCTTTTACTCAGACATGAGTATGAATCATTTCCAGGGTATATGGACAGATCACTGATTCTCAGATATTTTTCCATTTAGATCTAAGTTATAATACATAACAAGTAGTTAAAACTGACAATAATTTACTCCTTTACTGTCTGTCTCAGCTGAGTGACCACACCAGAGAGACAATTGCACTTTCTTATCTTTAAATGTGGGCTTTGGGACACAGCAATTAGCAACATGAGGATGGCACACTCTTGTTGCTACTTTTTTACTAGTTATTGAAGAGAATACTTCTGGCAATGTAGTATTTTTGCAATATATTTCTCTAGTTTTTGAAGTGTAAAAAACAAACTCCTCTATTTCTTCTGGCTTTAGTGCTGTGTAGAGTATACTCCCAAAAGTGCTGTCTGAGAAGATCTGTTGCATCACAGTAAAATTCCCATAAAGGAAACACGTAGGTGCTTCCAGCACTGCACAGATAACAATGAAACATATATTTTGTAAGAATATACAGGATCAAATTATTACCCAGTACTATACCAGGAAGACAGGTTGTTGAAAAGAATGTATTTCTTAGCCCATAATCAGATTACCATGCACTATCCCATCCAAATACCTTTATGTACAAATTACATAAGTATTTATCCATACTGAACAACAGGATTATTTTCCTCCTCTCCCATTGATATGCATAGAAACATCCTTGTGTTTTGGAATAGAACAGAAGGACAGTTGGAAGGATCAGAATGTTTGTTTCTTCTCCAAATACCTGCCTTTGAGAACTCCAAAATAAGTGCTGGGTGAAAGAAAAATCAGAGGCACATCTGCAAGGGAGGATGCAGTTCTTCCTGACACGTTTTCCCATAGAATGCCTACAAAAACCTCTCCCTAAACCTGAGATTAGTTTTTGCAGCCTGCTCAGTGAGTCAGAGAAGAGCCGCTGGCTGCAAGCCAGTAAGTAATGTGCCTTCTTGCCAGCTGCCCTGCCACTGCCAGTGAGCCACTCTGAAGTGATGGTGTGTACATATGCATGATCTACAAATGGTTTTGACATGTCCCTGGTCATGCAACTTTCTGTGGGCCCTAACTGTAGTCTCATTTGCACCAGGCAAATTTCAGTACAAAATATGAACATTAGGAAATATTGTTATTGCTCATTAATGTCAGTAGCAATTGGCTTTCAATTAGACCTGAAGAATTTGCACGTTACTGAAAATGTATGTTTTTCTCCTTCATTTTTCTTGGCATAGGAAGAGAATATAAGGGTACCCCATTTAAGTTTCTTTTTTGGTCACCTGTTCAACCAGGATATCTAAAACAAAGCACAGGTTATACATTTAGCTATCATGCAGAAACTAGTTTTGAGGCACATTATACTTCTATATTTACTTTAAATAAACTAGAAACACCCCTGCTTTTCTTTTTCTAAAATGTTTTGTCTACTTATCTTTGAAACTGCAATGTTAGCAGGAAAAGATCCTCTCAAGTTCTTGCTGCAATGTCTTTTATTATTCTTACACAAAAGGGAGTGCAGAGTGCCTTTGAGACCTTAAAGAAACCCAACCAAAAGGACAGGCCTTTGAAGTCTAAAAAACATGTATTATCTACTTTTACTTAGTCTAACAGGAGAACCATATTTACCATGCTCATGTCATTATAGATTTTAGGTTTTTGTTCTGAGTACAAGGTGTATGATAGTCTGGAGATTATCAATTTGGGATACATTTGAAAGTTGACTTTGATCTCTTTAAAACTATCAATCTCAGCTTTGGAAGGAACAAAGAGATAAGAGAAGCTGGAAACCTAATTTGCATCTGATACCTCTGGAAAAAAGCAGAGAAAACAGGGAACTAAATAACTAGAAAGCCAAAAGTCTTGCTCTATTCACCGCAGGGTCTTTGTAAAATTGCTTGTTTTATAGCTAGAGAGACATCCCACAGACTGTAGTGAGATAAAAAACAGTAACTCAATTATAGCCATCGTCAGCCTTATTCTTTATATGGCTTGTAAAACTAGTATTTGTTTTTAATGATGAACTAGAACCTGTATCTTCTGTGAGATATAAGCCAGAAGCCACACAATAGGGGCATTTATTTAGACTTCAGAAAGAAGACTGATAAAAACTAGATGTTGATTATTAAAGGGAATACAGAAATAACACTCTGTTAATAGCTCTGTTTGAAAGTGTGTTTTGATGATTTTTCTTTTGAATCAATTTCATCCCGACTCTTATCACATCACACCACACCACATCTTCACCAATGACTCAATACCAACACACAGATACTGCATGGCTTTCTTACCATTATCAATATGAATTAAGTGCCCTACTAGAGTGTGTCACAAAAGCCATTGCCCTTTCCTTGTGTAACTGTTTCCTGAAAATAACACTTCTCTTGTATTGTCTGCAAGGAAATGACCAGGTCAACACACATTTCTTCAACCTTGCCAACTCTTAACATAAAAAAAATCCCAGTGTATACATTGGAAAACAGTGCCAAATGCCTAGTGCAGCTGAATACTTAATGGCACACAATTCTCCCCTGAAGAATAAGTACAAGGCACCTGAAGGAGATGCCAGTAGTGTCATCCAATATAAAGAGGTGAGCAGCTTTCCTGATATGGCACTCAAAGTCTTCAAATGGCTGAGTGACTTCAAGACACACCACACAGTTGAGAGGATAGAGATCTCTGGGTATAGTTCATGGGTGGATACACAGTGACAGTTCAGCAGCCAGATTCCAAACACACAGAGAGAGATGGCTGCAGCAGAGCTAAACTCTGGGGTGAGCTGGTTTAGTGAGGCTTACCACCCACTTCAGCCACTTCCTTCTGCACCTAGACACTGGATTTCCACGTAGTTCACATCTTGAAAATACACTGGCAAGCACTCCAGACAAGTGATAAAAGTTGTTCTTTCACCATGTATGAAAATACCTATGGCCAGGAGCGATAGCTCTCTGTGTCTGCATTACTGCCAGGTGGTCTTACAGTCTGATGATTTCAGCCTGAGAACCAATGAATAGAACATTATAGACTCTCATCTGCCTCATTTAATTATCTCGTAAGGGAATTGCTCATGTGGATCAGAGGGCATGAATTGGGGGGCATACAGACATCAACAGAAATCCTGTTTTTTTCACTTACTGTTAACTGCAAAACGCTCACTGATAGAAATGGGGGCAAAATTTCATCCATTTAAACTAAAAGTGAAAGTCCCTAAAGAAGGATGAGAAAGGGTTACAAAGGGTTGCAAGAAGAACATTATGTTGTCAAGGTGAGCCATATAACTTGTAATGTATAACATGATCCATTCGCTTAGATGAAATTATATACCTCGCTTCATTTCTAAAGAACTACTGTGAGTGGAGGGCTTGGGGGTTCTGAGGTGGTTCATCTGGGGAATTATTTTGCTTTTTTTTTAAAGTCAGATACAGGACTTTCACATTTTTTGTATAATAAACACACCTTGAAATTCTGATTTGATTCTACAATAACTTTCATGACATTTGTGCCGCATCAGATGATAAAATTAACATGTTAGTTTTAGGGTGCATTCTTTTTTTTTTTGTTTTTCATGCATTCTGTATTTATCCTCCTGTCTCCTGGCAGATGCTCTTATCTCTTTCTCCTCCATTCTGTGAAATATTTAGGGAATAAAGTTCATATTAGTTCAAACCATTGTACAGCAACAAGATCTAAATACTCAGTGATGTATTTGAAAGCTCTGTAAGCTACTGTCTGCAGCTGGGTTATCTGTGTAATGTATTGAAGTGTGAGACCTCTCCGTGGATGTAGGATTCTGTTACGCATGTGTTTTCTAAATTTAAAATTAACTTCATCTGAGAGTCTTTCATTAAGCTTTTATGTATTGTCTGAAGATTTCTAGTTATGGAAATGATCACTGAGAATGTTTTTCTTCTTTTCCAATAATATAAATCAAGAGAAGTTTGGAAAAAGTCTGCAACAGCTTTGCACCTCAGAACTTAACTGCTTTTTAACTCACTTTGTCATTTACGATGCCATTTAAACCTGAGTGCAAAATAACACTGTATTCCCAAAATTTAGTTAGGCTAGTATTGAATAATAACAAGATTAACTACAGGAAATTTAGGCCTAGTGTGGTTCCAGCAATGTAAGTAACCTGAGAATAGAAATTAGGGCCAGTTTCTTGACATCAGTTTATAACAGCTGAGTATCACATTCTTACATTTCTGAATAAGGAACGTCTCAAGTGTCAGTACAGCAGAACTGAACCAGACTAGCAGGCAGCCTTTCCATTTTAACAGACATAGAAACAAGAAGGATGCACTGCTGCAGAAAATTAGGTGAGCTTTATTCACACACCCCGTAATTAGATTACTCACTATAAGGACTAAAATGTGTGGACAAGACCTCCCAAAGTGAAAATACATGCATCTCCAATAGGAACTGAATGCTGTCTTCCAGGTCTGTAAGTTCTTGTGTTTCCCACTTTCCAAGTTCTTGTGTCAAGGATGATAAAATAGATCACACAGATTTTTTGACACTAGTTCTACACTTGTGTGTAAAGAAAGGAAAAGGACACCAAAAGTCATGCCTCTCTGCACTTGCCTTGAAGCAGCATTACCATACTTAGAGCTGTTAAAGTTGAAAAGACTGCTAGGAGCTAATGCTGGCATTAATTAGCCTCATCAGACTGTGTCAAGAAAAGAGAGGGTTATGACCACTTAACCTGACATCTTCTGCTAAGAGATTTAGGGCCAAACAAGGCTTTTGTAATCTTTGCAGTTGCCTGGAAATCAGTGAAAACATTGTTTGGTTCTTACTGAAGATTTAACATGAGCCTGACATGGGGTGTTATTATAGTACTACTTGTCTAGAAATACTGTATAGATTCAATAGGAGAAATCCCTGGAAACTTAGTAAGTGCAGAAAAGCTCCTGAAAGAGTGTCAATGGTTTGGTTCAATTTAATTTTCTGTTTCTATACAGCAGGCATTTCAAGAAGATATGCATGCATAGGGAGCTATTTTGGAAACCTGAAATAGTACATCAAATAACACACATTGAAAAAGGATCTTTAAAAAATGAGTTTCCATTGTACTGTGGTATCTTACTCTTACAAAACTAATTCTTAACACTCCCCAAAGTTAATCGTGCTTAAATGTTCACAGTTACATTTAATGGACAAACTACCTTCATGCTTCATACCTTTGTTTGAAGATGCTGGCCAACGAATTTCTCTCCCCAAATATTATACAATAGGAAGACCTTTGTTATAAATCAGGTTAGGAAATATATTTCTCATGGAACCACAGTCTCAGAAACTATCTATAACTCCAGGTGGAAAATATCATATAAATGTAAGAGTAACGATGATGGTGAAAAAGAGAAGAAAGAAAAGTTGAAGTGTAATTTCAAAAGCTAGGTAGATTGCAGTGGAAGTTTAGCAATGCCATTCAAAATCAGTTTTCTTCCTTTGAAGTCAGCAGTTTTGAGATGTCATCTGTTGATGTTGTTGTGGAATCTTTCATGATCATATTCTTATTAGTTCTTCCATTCCCTGGGTATCATTGCTCACATGACATTCTAACCTTTTCTGGGCTGATTCAGAATATATAGAATTAAATGGTAGTGAAGAATGATTTGTACTCTATCTTTCATGACAATCCCTTATGGGACTGAAAAATCTTAAAAAAAAAAAAAAAAAGTTGTTTTTGTCTTAGTTGAAGTGGTTTTGTAGTTAAACAGAGGAATTCAATCCATATAGTATTTATTTAGCAGCTTTCACCAGTGCTGATACCAGTGTAGCTATTTCTTGGAAAAGACAAGGAGGAAAGTGCAATGTTGTTTCATCTGTATATAGAGATGGCACGTCCATGTCTCTCTAGCACTTGTGTTCCAAGCACTGCAATGTTAAGTTATAGAAGAAACCACATTAAGATAGTAGGAGAATCATTCACTTTCATATTAATAATAATAAAAATCATTATTATATTCATTATTAATTCTTAGTTTGTAAAATTATCTAAAGGCTACAGCAGTCATGAGTCCTTTATGCTGGATACTTCATGAACATCCAATGAAGTTCATAAAACTTCTACCATCTTCCAAATTTCAATGCACTTAGCATAGGTGATAAAACCTCCATCACTAGATATTTCAGACAACTTGTAAGGTATGAGTTGCATCAGAAATGTTGGGCTTTATGATGTTGTGGAGCATGCAAACTGGCAATTGTTTCTTCTAAGGTTTTCAGCTCATTTTCAAAGGAAGCTATAGGAAGATATTGCTGATGAAGATGCAGCATTTCAATGAGTATGCAAGCTGAACCATTACATCTTTGTGGTTCATCCATCACTACATGACATCTGACACCTTGATAAATCATCATTTATTTGTAACTTAGTTTATGCATGATTTTTCTGCAATATAGCTGATTATACTGTGTTACGGGTGCTAATTTTCAGATGTTTGCAAAAAGTGGATCATTTTCTGGAAGACAAGTCAGAGAAGCTAGTAGTGATGTGGCATTTGTAGCATTTCACCTCAAAGCTAACAATTCAGCTTTGGATCAAATCAGACAAAACAGAACTTATGGCTATCCTCAGTACTTCAAACACCTACACAGAGTGAATTTATTGTATCCATTCAGTTTCCAGTGTTTCATGCAGCAATGAAACATATGCAAGTTTCTCACCCAATTGCTGACATGATTTCAGGGAAAGGATATTCCTTTCATACTCACAAAGGTTTCTGCAAGTCAGGACAAATGTAATGGAGAAAAACTGAAGGCATTTTATTTTCCTGTTTTTCACAGACAGCATATTCTATACATGCAGTTTATATTGCAGTCGATGCTTTATTTGTGGGTATGTTCATAATCATAAAAATGACTGCATCAAAAACTGTAGGTGTGCATGAGCCCTATCTCAAAAAGCTGTAATATTTACCATATTTTTATAAAAACTTAAAGGAAGCAAAAAAAAAAAGGCATCAGTGGTGGAAGGTCTCCAAGGATAAAACTGATTATTATACTCCATAGAAACATTTTGTGTGTTCAAAACATTGTTATGTTGCATAGCCCCACATGCGTCTTGATTTTCTGGTGGAAGTCAGAAGAGAAATAAAATCTGAAGACAAGAAAATAGGAATGTCCCTTTAGTCAGGGATGGCATGTCATGATTAATTGTGCAAAGGAAAATTCCACTAGCATAAAACTGGACAGAAAAGAGTTATGCTGCATCTTGAAACTAAAAGTGGTGGAAATCCATTACATGCTCAAGGCTACAGGAAAAAAGCTGATCTGAGCAGTTAGGTTTTGTGCATGGCAGTAAAATGTGTTTCAAGGGCCACAAAGAGGAGGATGCAATAGAGAAAGCAAGAGACAGTGCTGGTGGATTGAACAGACATTTTTCAAAAGAAAAACACATAAGTAGAAAAAGTACGGATATTGACTAAAAATAACTGAGAGCCTGTCATTCTGTCACTCAAAGTATTTACACATGCTAAAACAACTTATATACAAAGTATGCTATGCTGGAATTTCCAGGCATACGTCATATAGTCTTTCCTGTTCTGTTTTACCAGTGTGGAGAGGTTAACAGAAAGACCTTGCGATGCTAACAGAGAATAAGGTTTGCTTCACAATAGGGAGTATATAGAAACAACAGTAAATACATATTTAGTCATTTGGTTGCACTTTAAAATATATGGAATAGTACACACACATACTGTGACTTTTTTTAAACCTTGATCTCATAAAAATCAATACATTTCAGGAATTGCCTGTAGGTTCACACCAGTCTAGTATCAGCATATGTTTTCATTACACCAGTCTAATGTAATCACTGCTATAATACCTATTCCCAAAGTAATTTTCTTTCCCTATCTCCCCTTTCCCCTACAGTTTAAAACTAGTAGCAAATCTCAGTCTCCACCTACAGAGAAGGAAGTGTTTCAAAGGATGATGGCTCTCTTGGGTAAAGGAAAAAGAATAAAGAGGAAGCTGCAAGTGAGCTGACAGAATCAAGTGAGTACATGATGCTTGATCAATGCTTGCCATTGTCAGAGACATTCTTTAGGGAAATTTTCCATTGCAGATGTCATACACTAAATGAAGCGGAACAGAATTAATACAGAAACTGCAAGGCTAACAATGAAATTTTCTGGGCTGCAGTTCTTTGTTGCTTTTCCCTTTCTACAACAGCTCTTTAAGATGGCGACATTTAGGGGTGAATTGATATACCCTTTGACAATTAAACTGCTTATGATCTCAGACACATCACAACACTGATTTGTTTTTAATCAAAAACCAACTTCCAACATATTCATATAGAAAGTTGGTATGAAAGTATAGTAAAAAGTACTGAAATATTTTTGTAACCAATCAGTATTACAGCACGACAAGCTTGTTTTAGTACTCCTCTGTAGTCTTTTTTTGAACTTATACAGATGGGGGAGGTAAGAGAGATGTAGAACCACTACAGATTTTGTGTGAAGGAAAGGGAATTGTGCAAGGTTTATTTACAGCTACCGTTCTGGACAAAAACAGAAATAAGAAATCCCTCAGATAAAATGACATCGAAATTTAACAGCTCAATCAACACCGGTGGAGGATCTGTAACAAAAAATAATTTCATCAGCAGTACATATAAGTAATAATGGTGATAGGATGTTTTTGCATTAGAATACCATGTCAAATGGTATTCATCTTGGTCATGATCCTTTGCTGTTGTTGTTGCTTCCCTTGTTGCACAGAGTGACAAAAGATATTATGATAAAATACTGTAAAATAAAAGGTTGTTCATTATATACTCCTTCACACAATGAGATAGTAATTGTCTTTTTTATGTGGAATTAAAATACTTGGCAATCATTTCCAAACTGATGCTACACTGAGCCCTTTTTCTTTTATTTTCTTTTTTTTTTTTTTTTCTTCTGTATTTTAACAGGATATATTATTTGTTTCTAATTCTGCTTAGGAACCACTTTAGTAATACTTTCTGCCTTAGATTAATTACCCTGATCTAATTCATTTACTGGAGGACAGCTGTGGTACGTGGGTTGCCCACTGATGTATTGTGTTAAATGACGCCCATCTGTCATTGCAGCATATCAGCATGGATTCAGTGTCATCCACTTCATTGGCTCTGCTGAGATGTGAAGTACAGCTACAATGTTTACCACTGTTGTTAATTTAATATCTACACCTTTAATAACCTGACTGCTGTCATTCGCTGAACAATGATACATGATGGCCAGTGAACAGCCAGATAGAAGGCATTAACTTGACAGCATAGTAGACCATTTGGTATAGTTAATTAGAGCACTTCTGGGCAACCTTACTGTTGAGGGTCTTGTAGGGCATTCCCATGCAAAAATACCTTATTGAAAAGAAGGGGAAAAAAATCCCTGTTAACATTGATTCTGACAAGTATGGTCATTAACCCATTCTCTTGACTTAGATGTGATAATTTTTTATAGTAACTATTTTCTCTTACCACTTACTAAACTCACGCTCTTTCCTCTAGCCTGCTTCCTGTTTCTCTTCATTTCTTTTCCCCTTTCTGTCTCTGAAAAAGAAAAAGTTTGGAAGTAGAACACCCAAGAGCACACCGTCATTTCAGTCCAGTGGTTTATAGGCATGGTATCCAAAAAATTCCTATCACAATTCCTATCACAAATTCCTATCACAAAAGTTATCTTACACAGTAGACAAAATTATTAAAATTGATGTTCATATATTCTGTATGAGGATATTTTTTAAGCCATAATATTTTATCTGTAGACTTGCATGAAAATTTCACTGAACTGAAACAAAAAAATATGGAAGAAGTACTGTGTACTCTTAACCCACTTTCACATATCTCTGCAGACAGAAATAGTTACAAACACATCACTACACTGTGGTTATCATTTTCAGGGAGCTGGGGAAACCAATATGATTGCCTGCAGCTGGTAGTGTGTGATTAGTGTTTTAAGACCGTTGGCCATGTGCCTCAAGCAGATACTCTGCTTTGGAGCAAGACTACCACTTGTTACACAAGCTTGAAAAACCTCAAGATTCACACAAAATAATTTCCAGTATTATTCTGAGAAGACCTTTTCTGAGTCCTTTCTTTGATTATTTTAGTGGGGCCTAAAAAGGAACAGTGTCCTAATGGTCACAGGATGGAATAAATAATTCTTCCACAGATTTTCTAGTCAATTTTAGATTGTAAATAGTAGAAGAATTTGTTAGGATTTTTAGGTATCTAAATGCCACTATGGATCTGTGGCTTTATGTTTGCCTCAGTTTTCCAGACAACACACTGATTTAGACCTGAGAGCTTGATGCTAAAGGGCTCTATTAGATGATATGATGTACCTGTCCCCAGTCTGGCTTGGTTCAGATAAACCTGGAAGCTTCTGTAGACAAATATTAAAAGTAACTGATTTCATTCAACACAGCAGAAGCAGCACTATAAATGCAATAAAACCAAGATACTTTTGACTATGTAGGTTGAATGACGCATTTACAACTGGATTAGGGTAGTCTGAGGAATGAATCAGAAACAAAGATAAAAATCGTACTAGCAATATGAAGACCTGCAGTGAGAAGCCTGAGGGTATAGTAACAATAGAGGCTTAGAAAGGTCTCTAAAGAACAGCTTCACACCATTCATGAAAGAAAGAAAGCCAGAGCTCCCTATTTCACAATACTTAAATAAAGTAAGCTCAATATTTTCCTGTGGAGATTGCTTTACCAGAACTTGCAAAAGTTTCTTTAACATGTTTGTCCTCCAAAATAGTGATGTAGTAATAGCAATGGTCTAAAATTCACGATATTGAGAAGATATGTGCTATATTTTGAAAATTATATACATTGTCACAAATTTTACAGAACACCCCACACCATAGGTCAAGTTTCAGAGCTAGGGGTTAATTAACAACAAATCTCTCATTTTGATTACACAAAATACCACCTACTTTTCTTTTGAGAAATGTTATTTAAGAAATCAATCTCAACAAGAATTTAAAGTGGGTTTTTTTTAAGGTTTTAGGTTTTTTAATTAAAAATTGCAGATTAACAGAAACATTACAGAGAATGAGTTCCAACTGATAATATCCAACTGTTTTTTTAATACGCTATCTACCTTTTTCCATCACACAAAGAATTATTAGAAGCCACCAAACTTTGAATAAGGGGCCTGCAAAGAACCTGAATGTGAAGCTGTACAGTTGCTCCACATATAAATGCCTTTGCTGACTGCTGTGAAATGAACGTAGTCAGCTCTGAACACAGATAAACAGCTCCTTGGGTACAATACATTTAGAACAAAGCTGTTGAATCTCATTTAACTCGCAATCCATTTACATATTGACAATGACAAATTTGCATGGTTTTGAGAAGAAATATAGGCCCATATATTTCTGGTTTTAAAGCCTTTTAAAATGGCTCCCATCCTTACGTTTGCAAGCAGGAAACTTCACAAAAAAGATTTCCTCTCTGTGTATGTGTATGTGTCCTACTACCTTTCCCTGAAAGAATAAAATGAGACAAATAATATATTGCTTTAAAGGACTGTGTGTTCATTAAGTTCAACTGAAAAATAAGCTTTTTCTTTAAACCTTTCTTTCTGAGACTGCACACACAAAAACTTAGAGACAGACAAATAAAACCTGGATGAAGACAAAGAGGCAGCTGTATTTTAATAGGGTCCATTTAAAACTTTTTCCTTTCCATGTAGCAACGTGTCTTTTCTGACAAAAATACAACCTACCCGACTCAAAGGAAAGCAGATAGGTCTTGGGGAACCAGACACAGAAAATGGGATTTGACTAAATCCAGACTTGTAGTCATTCTGACTCCCTTTAAAGGTGATAAATATCTAGTCAAAATACTTAAATGTGTATTGGGTAGGATTAATGTAATTTTAGAAAATATGCCTAAATCAAACTAGATTAATAATTCTGTAAAGGAAATTTAGCACAAAAGAAATTCTACCCCAGTGCTCATATGAAGGAGAACACTTTCTGCTTGGATGTCAAGCTCTCCATTTAGTAGGTAGAAGATTTTTACAAATTAAGGCCAAGACAACTTTGTAGGACATTGTGGAAGTTAAGAATATGTTTCCAACTGTACTGCTATCTGTGCAGCACATTGTTTCTGACATTCTCCCCACTTGGAGTGATTTTTTTTATTTTTTTTTCCTAGAAATGGTATCTTTTTACCTTCTTCATCTCATCCAGGTGGAGCTTGGGGAAGACCTTTATGTGACTGTTTGTTTTTCTGTCTGTTTACTTGGTGAAATTTGGCACTGACAGAAATAACGATGTCCA
Source organism: Chloroceryle aenea (assembly GCA_013399075.1). NCBI lineage: Eukaryota > Metazoa > Chordata > Aves > Coraciiformes > Cerylidae > Chloroceryle > Chloroceryle aenea. The sequence continues at coordinate 3,394 of VWZY01008468.1, read as the reverse complement.
GCAGCTTGGTCATTTTGGAGTCATTTATGGCTGGGACACAATCATTTAGGCCAACTACTCAGTAAGAAGCAGAAAGCAGGAAACAGTGTTATGAAATGCAAAACTAGACTTTTTCCTATGCTGTGCAAAGAAGGAAGCAAAAGCATATAGGAATGGGATGTGTCAGGCAAGATACATAAATAACAGCCATTTCCCAAAGTGACAGCAATGTGTGCAAGTTATCATACAGGACAATCCTAGCAAAAACACAGGTCCAATGACCTTTCTTCAAAAAAATGGTTCATTCAAGCTGCAACCAGCAGAGAAATTATCTGCCAAAATAATCACTAGAACAAACCGCGTGTGTTGCACATTGAGGAAAGAAGACTTCTGGGTAGACTATTGACAGTAGAAAAAATAAAAATAAGAAAAGAACATGGATGCATTGAGAAGGAAAGGGCAAAAAACTTTAGGGATAAAAATTATCTATTTAATTAGAAGTTGACATTTGTTAACTTGGCAGGAGCAAAAGTGACCTACTTGATTTTAAGATGGAATTTTGTAGATCTGTGGCAAGGATCAAGGAGAAGAGACCTATCTACTTAATCTGTGTAAGGGCTTAAGAGAACCCTGAATAAACCTAGGGAAAAATTACATGTTCCCATAACCTCAAAACGCTAGCTCAGACTCCCTAAAATACAGTCATGACACTGTAACCCTACTCTTGAACTGCCTCTTCTCATTTTGCAGGGTTAAATGAATATTCACTGTCATGAAGACTGAAATTGATAAGCCTCATTTCTAACTGATTACCAAATCACTGAAGTAAAGGACTGTTCTGAGATTCTCATTCTTACTCAGTCGCTAAATATTAAGCTATTTTTTACAAGAAAGGATGTCTCGTGCAGGGTGGAGTGAGGCATCTCTTCATGTCCACAATGCAGAACATTTGATTAAGCCTCTGCTGAGGAGTGAGATCTTTTTGTTCAGAGCACTGAATCAGAGTAGTGCCATTGCAATGCAGTATATTTTTGGAACATCTTTGTTTAAGAAAAAAAAAAGTTATTATGTTCCTTTGAAAATCAATTTTTGAAGGGGGTTTTAGCAATGAAATGGTTACATGCAGTTATGTGCATAGACTCAGTGGAAAAGATCTAGAGCCTGTTTTACCAAGTAAGATAATTACACACTGCTTGTATGTAATTTGAATTATATTTTGTGGCATCCACAAACTGAAAAACTTTGGCATTAAAGTAATATTCCTATTCTTTTCAGTTCAAATATAAAGAAAATGTGTAAGGAAAGAACCGTGTGGAAACAACTTTTTGTGACCTCAGTGAATTTTAACTTTTGGCAGAAAAATATTTCCCCTCCAAAAAGAAAGTCATCCTTGCTTATACATCTTAGCTACTTTCAATTGAACACTATACATCATAAAAGCAAGGACAATCTAAGGTTAAGAAAAGAAAGTTCTTTCTTTTCTGAAAGAGATGTGTGAACAGGGCAATATCCCTTGAAAGGGCCAGCTTCCTAATCAGAAGCAGTCACATCAGAACTACTGGGGGAGGAAACAACTTGGAAAATCAATGAAACTCTTTAAATACTAAGTATGGTGAAAAGTTCTTTCCAGACTCAACTGATCCATACGAGTTTAAGGTCAAGTTTGCAGAGAGTTTGATGGCTTTTAGAAATTAACATTTTCAAAATATTTTTCATCCATTCACTCAAATCCCAGGAATTCCCACAAAACAAAACAGGAAAACCAAAACAAAACAACAAAAAAAAAACCACAGCAGCAAAACCACCACATCACTGTGCTGTAGACATCTAGCCAGGCTTGCTGGTGGACGCAGGCCTGGCTTGATATACAGTAAATTCCTTGATCTCTCTCCTGAGTCCAATATCATACATGGAAGAAGCAGAGCAATAAATAGGATTGCAACCCTGGACTTCAGGAGAGCAAGATTTGATCTCTTCAAAGACCTGCTTGGAGGAACACCTTGTGCTAGGGCTCTAGGAGAGCCCAAGAACTCTGGTTAATATTTAAATATCACTTCTTCAAGCTCAAGATCAGTCCTTCCCTTTGATTAAAAAATCAATTAGAAGCAGAATAACTGCAAGCAGCTTCTGGAAATACTCATGTGGAATAAGGATTTACAGTATGTGGAAAAAGAGACTGGTCTCTTGGAAATATAGGAATGTTGTCAGGGTATGCAGGCATGCAACAAGAAAGGCCAAGGCCATCTTGGAATTAAAAGTGGTAAATAATGTAAAAAGGCAACAAGAAGGGCTTCTTCAAGTCTAGTGAAGATTTGGGCCCACAGCCAGATGGATGTCAGTGTGACAGAGGACACAGGGAAGGTAGAGGTACTGAACACCTTCTTTGCTTCAATCTTTACTGCTTAGACTGACCTTCAGGAATCCCAGTCCCTGGAGGTAAAAGACAAAGTCTGGAGGAAG
>VWZY01008463.1:292159-308833 GCA_013399075.1 Chloroceryle aenea | reverse complement strand
TTCCCCTATACTTGGCGCTACTGAGGCTGCACCTCAAATACTGTGTTCAGTTTTTGGCCCCTCACTACACTGAAGACATTGATGTACTGTGACATGTCCAAAGGGCAATGAAGCTGATGAAGGGTCTAGAGAACAAGTCTTATGAGGAGTGGCTGAGGGAACTGGGGTTGTTTATCCTTGAGAAAAGGAGGTTCACGGGAACCTCCTCTGTTGCTCTCTCTAAGGACCTGAAAGGAGGTTGTAGTGAGGTGGGGGTTGATCTCTTTTTCCCAAGAAACAAGCAATAGGATAAGAGGAAATAGCTTCAAGTTGCACCAGGGGTGGTGTAGATTGGACATTAGGAAAAACTTCTTCACTGAAAAGGTTGTTAAGAATTGGAACAGGATCCCTCTGGAAGCAGTGGAGTCCCCATCCATGGAGGTGTTTAAAAGCCTGGAGATGTGGAGCTTAGGGACATGTTTTAGTGGTGGAATTGGCAGTGATAGGTTAATGGCTAGACTAGAAGATTTAAAATCTTAAGGTCTTTTGCAACTGAAACAATTCTGTAATTCTAAAGATTCTAATACCAACATACATTGTAAGTAACATGGGATCCTAAATTTGTAAATGCTTAGTAAAAAAAAATCACACTGTTCCAGTATCTCTAATTCTCTTAATTTCATATATTTTGATGCACTTGTTACTTCACTGTCAGAAACTGTTACCTTTTTTTCCCTTTAGTGATTTTTGTTTCTTTTGGCCTTCTTTATATGTGAATTCTGTTACCAGTTCTGCTTCCATTGCTCTTTAGAGATGAAACTTTGGTAAGCCAGAGATGTTATTAATTAACAAAGTCTTCTTCAAGATAACCTACAGAATCTATACTTAAAGCAACAATGCTTGTTGTATCTGTACTAATTAAGTTTTTTAGCCTAATGCTGGTAATTCCTCTATTCTAACTTAGACTTAGTGCTCATCTGCTAGTACAAAATTTATAACAACTCAGCAAATGATGGATCAGTTGTTTTAGTGGAAACAAAGGGTAGATATGTTAAAAAGATACTTCTAAAGACAGTATAAGAAGAGATGCCCCATAGTAAAGAGCTGCAGTTTTTGGTTTGACATATTTTACTGTAACTAATTTCTCCTCCTTTTATTTCTGCCCCTCCCCGCCCCCCCTTTTGTATGTATGCTATATTACAAGTTGTCTCTGTTCTTGATCTTTTATTTCTCCTGGTAGAGCTTGTTTGCTTTCTTCTCTTAGAATGTTTCTGATGTGCTGAAGTTTTATTTAGCTGTTGCAACCTGATTTGATTCAATACTTTCAACGTTCTATTAGATTCTGAAACCTTTCTGGTCTTAAAGAGCTCTTATCCTGTCTATTTTCACGACAGAGTACTCCAAAAATAATTCAGTGCAAATATGTTTACAGTAATGCTATCTTATTTTTGTAGTCAGAGGTTAACACATTTTTAGATATCATTCTTCCTATTAACGGCAATTAAAATGAAGCCATATATTCTCAGTTGTCAATATTCAGTTTAGTCATCATTATGTTAGTCCTTACAAATTGTCACTTAAAGAAACATAGTACCAAGAGACTTCTACCTATTTGAATAACAAATATTTAAATAGTAGAACATTATGTACCATAGAATAGAATTAGTTGCAAGCCCAATTCTACTCCACTTCCAAAAGATGGGAGCTCCCTCAGGATTTTTCTGTAGCCTCTACCTCGTCTCCAGCCAGGTCACAACTTTGACATTTTCACAGAACAGGACTTCTGGGTAGACTACACCTATAATTTCCAGTTCCTCAGCTGATAAGCAGGCTTCTTTGAAGTACATGGGGCTGAACATAAATTAAAACAGCATCTAGACTGCTTTAATTTTCAGTAAGGATCTGTTGTGCCAATGCACGGAGTATAAATGCGACTTTTTTCCCCTTTTCCTATGCTTGTGCTGGACTAGGTTGGAAGATTTATTCTCCAGTTTAGAGCCGCCACAATTTTGAGCTTCTGTTTTGAAGTGACCTTAATTTTAAAAGGGTTATTTTCAGTATTGCAGACTGGCCAGAATGACTGGGATATTTAGAGCAAATTTCTGACCTTACAGTCGAACTCCCTGAAATGCATTATGTACAATGGTGCTACTGGGAGAATATGAAGACAAATTAAGACAGCTGTTATGGTGCTCAGAAAACATCTGCTAAAGCAAGTCAGCAGTAAAGATAAAGCAAGTGAATTATCTTTTCAGTTGTTGACCCAACTGTTAAAGAGCTATCAGACTGACCGATCTATTAGCAGCCAATCTATAAGCATTTCAGAAAACAGTTTTCTGCGGCTTCAGTAAAAACTTTCAGTCAGCTTTCTAATATTCCTTTACTTAGTTATTTTCATGTAGATATTGTGTTATAAAATCTGTTTGACATCTGATGGCCTGGATGGAGTGCAGGAGTGCATCACACAGATGCAATTTCAGCAGGCAGAGCTAAGTGGAGTGTAAACTTTGTAGGTCTGCCTCTTCAGTTTGCATCTTCCATTGTCAGAGGAAAGATTGAATGCCAACAGATAATATGGAAGAAGACATAATAAATGGGTTACAGCATTGTCAGGGATGGATCTGCAGACTTTGATGCAGAGAGTGGTAAAATCTGTCTTGGTAGTCTGCAATGGACTGGAATACAGTTGTGTTCTCCTTAGGTAGAAATGTAACACAATACAGGCATTCCAAAATTTGTTTAGTTAATCAGCACACACATCCACACACACCGTCCACCCCCTTAGGAGTGTGAGATTTATGAATTTATGAAATTTAGTATTTACTAATTTCTGTAAGTGAAAGAACCTGTACAAAGGTGATGAATAGGCACTGAGTGTGTTGGTTTGTTTGTTTTTCATGGTTCATGAGAAAAACTATAGAGATAGTTTGAGTCATCTGATCCTTTGTTTTAGTAATTTTATCTCATTTTTAGTAGTATTAATCTTACCAGTAGAACGTTAACCCTGGAATGGAAAACCATAGGAGGTAAGGCTGGTTAGATCATGAACAGATTGGTTGGCTCTTGTAGCCAGGAAATAAATTGGAGTTATCCAATGAGATCATTAAATAAAGCAGCATAAGGGAGATTGATGGCAAAGCAGGGGAAGGCTAGGTTGAGATGAAACTGAAGTGGACTTCCTGAAACAAAACAATTATGTATATGTGTGAATTTATTCATTTAGCTGCTACTTTCTAGATTTGGAAGCCTGTTTTCAGGCTTGTGAATGAAGTTTCCCTGGGTTAGGCTTCTTTTTGCTAAATTTTGGATTTAAGGAAAGGGGAGGAAGGCACCTTGATATCAGATTGGTGGATTACTTTATATGCGTGGATTTATTATTGCTTGATGGGATTGAATGTAGCAATACTGAGGTACTAAAAGAACAGTACTGTCCAAAGCCCACTGAGATCCACAGGGGAAAAAAACCAAAACACAAAGATCACAGAACTATGAGCTTTTTGTCAGACCAGAAATCTGCCCTGCATCATCTTGAAACCCAGCTATCTTTCCACTGACCTAGCTTTAATAGATCTGTCATTACAATATCTCAGCTCCAATTACAGGGGTTGTTGGAAGTATTATTGCTCTGTTTCTACTGCCTGTGTTATTATCTTGTGTCAATTGTGTAATCCCCATCCTCATGCATAGTCTAGCAAACCACAGTGATCTATGTGATGCAGGTTAATTGAAGGGAGAGGAAGTCCTGTGAATCAGGGGTAATAGGCATTAGCAGATTATAATGTTTTATTGGCTGCTCATTACACAAGCTTTGAAATCTGAGGAAGACTTCCTTCCAAAGGCAGGGTGGGGGTTGGCAGGGAGGATCTGCATTTCATATCAGCTGCCATAGCAAGCTACCCTCGGGCTAACATATTTGCTCTTTCATTTTTTTACTCGTGTTCTATATCTCTGTCTTAAAATCTAGTTAATTTTTTTTTGTGTTGTAGCACTATTAATTTTTGCCTTTTGGAATAGCTTGAATGCCAAGTGTTTTAAATCAAGGCAGTGAGAGCCTGGTTTCATTTCTGGTAAAAAGTCCTGCTGTTGAGGGATGCTGAAGAAAGGACATCATGTAAAAGAATTAGGATGCATTATTTTTAACAACTAACATGTATCTTAACCCTCTACTTTAATTGACATTTTAATTTAAGATGACATTTTATTTTGTTATTTTATCAATTTAACTTGATTATTAGCATCAGATACTGATAATTCATCTATGCAATCTCTGTACGCATACTTGATGTTTTCAAATAGTATTTTGCTGTTCTGAAGAGTCTGATACACTTTTCTGTTGCTCCTCCAAAGCACTTCCTGGTGTTTATGCTAAAGTCTGCTGTGCTTACCATTTAAAAAGCAGACTTGGTGTATCATAATATCATATGTGAACAAGAAGAAATGTCTGAATAGGAAGTACTTGTAAATTAACTATCATTGTTGGTACATTAAGCCTCTTGAATGCCAACCAATTTTGTGATAAGCCTTACAGTTTACCTGCCATGTATTGTTTGGCTCTGCATTTTTCAGATATTTGAAATTGTTCTTAATCCATCCTGTATTTGCATATGATCTTAATTGATGTTTTTTAAATATTACATGAAGAGAAATAGAAATGTACTGCTAAGTTTGAGATGTAATAGGTTACCCTTCTAGAAAATAAGGGTGACAAATATTCATGAGGAACAAAGAAAATATGTGTACTGTATACAACCTTCAACAAAATGCCAAACAACCAGAAAACCAAGGATGAGGAGAAGGTATGTGCTTAATAGGGTTTAATAAAATTGAGTTTTTTGTTTTCTGTTTGAAAAAAGAGCCTTAGTTCATTAGGAAAGCTAGACTCTTCAAAGAAGCCCTCAGGAACCCATCTGGGGCCTTGCATGTGGCTTTGAAAATCCAAGCTTAATAAACTTACCCTCAGCAGCTGTAGCTTCACGATTATTAAATTTTTGCTCTTTAGGAAGCTGTGTGCTACAGAAGATAGAAGCGTGGGTTAAATGATTGTCTCTATTCTTGAAATGTTTCATAGGAGCCTTTTCAGAGCTAATTAATATTAACCACTTTAAAACTGCATGGTGAAAGGCATGATATAAAGGGAATAAATGAGAAAATTTATTTATTATGAAAACAGTGAGCCATTTTTAAACACTTGTGCAAGAAAACGTAAGGCTCCTCTGAGGTGCCAGATTGACAGCACTACCTGATCCATTTACTCAAGAGAACATATGCACCATTGGCAGCAGTACTGCAGGTTATCTTGCAGGTGCTTCTGCCCTGTCCTAGGTGGCTTGCCTCCAGCTTCCAGCTCACCTCTTGGTTTTCCTAAAACTGACAGTTAATACCTGTTTGTCTGGTGGAAGATTTTTCTACTGTGGTTGGTTACCTGATGTGAAAAGGATGGAGACTGCCTTTCTCCATTTCATTTTTCATTTTCTGACGATAAAGAACATGGTCTTAAATGGTTTATTCAATTTAGCAACAAGTTTTATGTAAAGGAAAGAGCTCACAAATCAACTTGATAAAATGTGAATTAATTAATTATTTCAATTAATCCTTTCACCATTTCATGTGGAGACAAAAAACTTTGTTCTTGTAACTGCAAATGACTGCTAAGATGCTTCTTAGCCTGATTATATGAGCTGGAAGAGAAAGTGGCTTGCTTATAAAAACACTGGCATTGTTTTGATTATGATCTGTTCTTGAAAATATACATAGAAGTGTCACTGTAGGTAGTTAATGAAAACAATTTCAGATCATAAATTACAATATGGTTCTCTGCATTTTGACTTTGTCATGCTACTAGTATCTCTAAACTGCACAGATAAGCGATCTTTTTTTTTGCTACTGCTATTTTTAGAGGGTAGTCATGAAAATAGGCTGTGTTTATTTGTCTCAACTCATTTCATTAAGGGCTAAGAAGAAAAAGGGGTGAGGAATAGGAGTAATGACACTTTTTTCCTTTACTCTTACAAATGAAGAAGCATGTTCAGGGTAAACAAATGCATTCATAATGCACAGTCCCTAGCAGTTTTTTTTTTTTAATAAACCTTTTTTTTTTTTTTAATTGCTCAGGTGTGGTTTTTGGTGGTTGTTTTGTTGTTGTTTGTTTGTTTGTTTGAATTCTGAATAGCAGTTGCTTTTATGGCTCATGAGGAGAGGGCCTGGTATTACTCCCAGTGATGTTTACTTGGTGTATTAGTTCAGATAAAGTAAAAGCAGAAAGTAACTGTTCCAGTTGAAGATATTGATGTTTTACTTGAGTGTCTGGCACTGCACTGGAGTGCTAATAGTATCTTGTGTAGTATGCTAAACTTTGAGTGAATTAGTGCCTTTGGTATAGCAATAAGAATCAATTCCTTCAGACTGCAAATACTAGACTACAATTTGGACTTATTGCTGGTATTGAGAAGTGGCTCATAGAAATATCTACCAGAGGTGGTTGGGGCTGTTTTTTTCTGAATATTTGTTTACAGCCTAGAGGAGTATATTTTATTGCTTACAAAACCTGCTTACCTGTCCCTTTCTAAAGCTCTTATAGAGCACAGAGCCTTTTGCTTGCTTGATGTTGACTGACCAGGTCATGAATTTTAATGATGATTCTCGTGCAAAAGAGTCTGTTCTGCTTCCTGTTATCTAGGAATGCTGTATGCACAAAAGCACAGTCGCTGAGTTAGGCTGTTTTGCTTTCTGCTTTTGTTTTGGAGAAAGCTTATTCAAATGCTTCTGCAACCCCAAATATTGCCAAGCTTTCCCTTTTATTTCTGCGCCCAAGAGTTCGATATTTGAGCTCTACCTTCTATCAGAGGATGTCTGTGCAAACCAGTCTCACAGCCAATCAATGCCACTGCTAATCTGGCAGGATAAAGCTGTGTATTCCCTTCCACCTCAGGGGGCTGCTTTCGCTGCCTGTGCAACTCCCCACCAACTGCCAAGAAAAGACCAGACTTGGCTTTGTCGTACAGTGGTATGGGGAATTAGACAGTGGGCTGCCAGGCTAGTAAAGGGAATCATGCTCAAATTAAACAGAGGTGTACTCGATTTGTGTTGCTGAGAAATATGAGAAAGGTCTCTCTTGTATGAATTGCAGTATCTGAGCTAGCTTGGTAGGCTGTGTGGTAACACTTGTCTCTGATGACAGCAGGCATCTAACATGCCATAGGTTTAACGCTCTCAGGCAGCGCGCTTTCCTCCTGGTATTGGTTTCTGGGAAGGATGAGCTGTCACCACTCTTGATGTGTGTAGAGAACAGAGGTCTCCTGAGATAAGGTTGTTCATTATGCTTCCTGAAGAACCATTAAATTTCTATCAGTGCAATGTGATCTACTCTTTGTGGTAGAGACATTGTTTTCTGAGCCTTTTCTTCTAGCCTAACCTCCACTTCTGTGATTTTAAAAAAATATTCTTTTTTTAATCTTCAAACAGCAGTTAAAGGTTGAAATATGTAAGTAGTAATAATGCAGTATTTTCATGCAGAATCTTACAGTGACAAGATGAAAAATTATGCATTCTTATTGCAGTCTCTGGTATGTATAAGCCTTTATAACATGAGCCTTCATTCATATCATGCTGCTTTGTATAAATTTGCAGGATTTTGGATACAGTGCTCCATTTGTAAAAATAAATCAATATTGTGCCAGTATTTCAAGATGATTTTTAGTATTACATGATAATAACTTTAAGAATCTTTATTTTGGTTGAGGGTGTTTAGGCTGCTTCATCTAAACAATTAAAAGTTGTTTTTAGTAATGGAAAACAAATTGAAGTAAATATAAGCACTGTTAATATGTATCTGAGATCTATGTGCATGCTAATTAATAGTAACAGTCATTGAATTTGTGATATTGTAAAAGGAAAAAAGGGTGGGGTTTTTTGTGAATAACAATAATATTTTGTGTACATTAGCTATATTTTTAAATGCAGTAATATGTTCAGAATTACCCTTATCACTCTGAAATATTATTGACTGTTGAAAAGTAAAAGGACAGGGACATCATTTTGGGGTGAAACTTCAATATTTGTAGAAAATTATATAACAAAATTAATTGCAGAAAGTTCTTCAGGTAGATATTGTCTCTGTGACAGTGTATATAGTACATTTTGCAGAACTGTTTTGATCTTTTTGGCAGCCTGAGCATCTGGTGAACAAATTAATTAAATTTGCAGCTATAATTTCCGAAACTGGATTTTCTTAAAATACATATTCAGCTCAGCTGTGAAATCTCTCTTTCTGAGTTATTTCACACATGCTTTGTGGCTAATAATAATGCTAAAGGTAAATTCAGATTATTACACAGACAAGATGCAGATATTATCCAGCTAAACACTGTTCACAGACCTTAATAGACTCTATCCATATGTGTTTGATCACATGAAGTAATTGTGCTTATTTTGTCAATGTGGATGATCTCTGACCTTCACATTTGCTTATCTTTTGAATGATACATGTTCTGCGTGGTGATTACCAGTTGTGTCTGGGAGACTGACAATATTTAGATGTAAATACAGCAGTAGAAGCAGTACATGGCTGTGGTCTAATTCAGCAGTGTGTTTGTGACATGAGTCACGTTTTAATAATTGCGAGGGCAAATTACATGACAGCTGTCTCAACAGAGAAAATAAGAATTGTTTGCATTATTAAATAACATTTCTTTTTTCTTTAATTACTGCACATTTCAAACATACTTAGCTGATTTTTTGGCACTTTTCAAAGGGCTACAGCATGTGGGTTTTTTAAAGAGATGAATGTACCCTCTGGGAAGCTTTCACACCAGGTGAGCTGTATATCAGCAATACATGTGTAGCCATTATGGTACCAAGAGAGAAGGGAAATTTAGCAGTATTGTTCTCCGAGTTACTTGACTCCTTGAGGAAAGCCTGTTACAGGTAGTATTTGTTGCTCTGTATATGTTTGTGTTTATAGTTCTCTATATTTTTTATAGGCTTACAGCTGAACTGTAGTAATGTGTTAATTTGAAACTTCTATAGTAGTAATGCAAGGATGGGCTGTTTATGATACTTTCAAGGGAGGATTAAAACATTATTCCTAGAATGACTAACATTAGCAAAACCAACATGCAGTCTGAAATAGCCAGACTATAGACTGTTTAAAGTGTATATCTTGAAATCCAAAGTAATGCACAGGTATTAATCAGACTTGTTCTGTCTAAGCTTTATGGGCAAGCTAAAGTTGTCATCAGTGATATGGAGATCTTCTGCCACTCCTTTACAGAGGGTCAATTTCACCCTAAAATTATCTCTGATGTAAATGAAAATAGTTGCACTACTGAGGCAAGAAACAGTGTTCTTTTTACAGTTTTTCTAGTTTTTAAGGACAGTCTAAAATTTCTTGTGTTTCAAGTTTGGACGTATCTTTTTCAGGAAGAAAAAGTGGGGAAAGTAATACTTTCTAAATAATAGATCTTATAATTAACTTGGATGAAGGTGGATTAACAACAAGCATCTATTTACTGGTACAGCTTTGCTTTCAGGATCTGAGGAAAATCTCTGGTACTATATGTTTGCATGATGTTAGAAAATGCTTAGACATGAGAAACAAAATAAGAAGTGCTCCAGACAGCGTTAATGTAATTTATTCAGTAAATAGTAGAAGATATTACAAATGGTATTAGGAAACATGTTGCAAACAGAGCCTTTGATTTAAATTTCTTTAATCTCACTGTGTGACAAAGAATCCCAGAACCTCTAAATATAAACGCAGGATATGGGTGAGGAGAGAACTTGTAGGTAGGTCAGGGATCCATATTACTGAGATATACGAAGTAATATCTACAGAGGTAGAAGTCACAGGGTTGTCACAGCTGTTGTTAGTATTTTTCAAAGAAGATCTTCACAGTGTTGTTACGGAAATAGGACAAGATACGTCTACCAAGAAAAGACTGTGACAAAAAATGTTCTGTGTATTAAGAGGCAAATCAACTTGCAAAACTGTTTCCAAGGTTTGAAAGAAAATAGTAAAAAGCCTATTTTCTTTGCCTCATAAAAGTTTATCATTGATTTGAGTAGCTAGAGAATGCATTTTCTTTAACATAACTGAATAAGAGACATGATAGGATTTTGAATACTTAAAAGGTATATTTAAGCTTTTCATACTGGAAAGGAGTCTGATAAGTTCTTGTGAGACTCTTAAAAAAACTGCAAGGTCAAAATTCTAATTGGAGCAACCAAAATTTTCAGCTGTGACAAACCAGAAAAGTTCAGAATTAAGTAAGGCACCACTCTCCACTTCGAATGAAGAGATGCTAATGGGTGGTATATTACTTGTATGGGGTTATTTCAGTAGGACATAATCAGCTGTATTAATGTGCTTAGACTTTTTTCTCTCTCTCATGGCTTTCTCTAACATTTGCTTGAATATATCAACCTCATGTATTCTGTCCCTTAAGATGTGTGCTCTGAAGGAAGAGATTTCTCTCACCGGATTTCATACATCAGTCATCAAAGGTCTCTTCCTTACGTAGTCACTATGTTGTCTTTCTGCAGTCAGTGGAAAGTAGGGGTTTTTAGGTCATGATTTTTCTGAGCTATTTTGGATGAGAAGAATCCCATTCTATAAATGCCTAATTATTTCCTTAAACTACAGAGACACCCCTAAGCCACTAGCTCAGACTGTGTTTACATGAATCCCACGCAAGATGGTCTCTCAGATGCTAGGTACTTCATTCTTCCTGGAGATGCCTGTCTCTTTACAAGTGGAGTGTGAGATTGTGCTTCGAGTACTGTACTGTCTTGACACATATTTTGGGGCATTCAAGAGTGGACATATGCTCTGTTCTAAGTAGACACAAAGCCATATGTGTTCCATAGTGGTAAGGAGCTAATATGCAGTTGGTGGTAATCATATGCCAGACAGCTATATAAAATTTTTAGGATTATTTCCCATGTGTTACCTCAATCCCTTTGTAGTTTTGTATTTTCTGTAAAGCTTAGAACTGCCTAGATATTCCTGTGTTTCTTGACCAACATTATTTGTGGTTTAAGCTCTTTTAATGTAACATTTGAATGGACTTTTAGCTTTGAGGTTCTCAGGAACAACTGACCAAGTGTTTCGACATCTTGAAATACAGTTGTATATTTGGTATTCTCAACATCTTTTTCAGTTTCACTCAGTTGATTGAGAACTAGGTAAGCCAAACTCGAGCCTAAATAAGCTTTTCCTTAATGTGTTCAAAACTGTGAGGATACAATCAGTATGTAAAAATACATGGAGTGAACAATTGCACGTGTTGGCAAAGATTGATACAGAATGCTTGAAGAATAGAAAATTCAGCTTAAAATTTAACTCAATATACCTAGCCTCTAAGGAACTTCCTAGAGTTTAATATTCTCTTCTGAGAAACACTGTAATCAGTGTCACTTGGGAATTTAAAGTAATGGCAGAATAAAGCATGAGAAAATACACTAGTAATTTATTCTGTGCTGGAAGATCAGGAAGCTAACTTATCTACGTCTTTCCCAGCTCAAATCTAAGCTGCTGAACATGAATTAACTTCCACCATTAATTGTCAACTCTTTAGTTTATATTTAAGATGCACCAGCTACTGTTTCTTTTTGTCTTTTAATATTTTAATATTTTTTCACTTGACTCTGTTTCTATATCTATATACTGTAATCCTCTTGCATCCTTTTTATAATTTGTTTTTGTATTTTTGTAGTTTTGTCCTTTTTTTTTATCTTTTATTTTTTATTTTTCCTGCTTTCCCCTCAACTGCCTCATTTGGTCACCTATCTCTCTGCTCTGCAGTCTCTAGGATCTGTTTGTTGTTTCAGCAACATATTTGTTTGAATTATCAAATTAAATGCAAGAGTCTGGACATGGATAGAATACTGAGGCACCAGGCATAGTGGAGCATGGCTTGCAGTGTTTAATCAGCACCCATATGTAATTTCTTGGGATAAGCATGGAGTTCACCTGAAAAGTCTGTCACCAAAAGAAAACTGAAATAATTAACTTGCAACTTTTGAAACAGCCGTGAAATTGTCAGAGACATGTTCTGCAAAGATAGGTATGATTTTTTGCTCTATCGCTTGTAACAGGCATAGAGTTAAAAACAGCTGGCTCTTTCATCCAATGGAGCTATTTAGCAAGTCATGGTAGACCAAGAGAGGCTTTGTGATTTAATGGTATTTTTAAGATTTAAGGATTTAGATTTATCAAAGCAGGGAGTGTAAATCCTCATTTCCAGTAAGGTAGGGGAAGGAGATTTAACTGTTTCACATAAGAGTAACTGGTCAATCTTCAGGATGCTGTTTCTGTGTCTGAACATATAAATTTCTCAAAACAGCAACGTATGTGAAACTAGTCAGTGCTCCTGAGTCTGTTGCTTGTAGCCTATGAACCAGGGAAAACACACCTTCCCTTGGACAGCATTGCCATTTGTGAAGCGGTGGCAAACTTTTAATCTATGTCAGGTATTCAGAAATACCAGCTATATTAGTCTCCATTGAACTACCACAGACCTATGTATTTCCCAAAGCACGTTGCCTTTTTCTTCCTGGAAATTTTCTGTAGTGTACAAAAATAAGCATGTAGTAATTTGTCTGGGATTTCCTGTGTCTTGGCAATCTGGTTAGAGCAATAGCTATAGATGAATAGAAGTCCCAGAAGAACAGCCCCTGCTCAGACACAGAACAGCTGCATCTTTTTTTCAGGCTGCAAATCAAAACTTAGAAGCAACAGAAAGGAAAGGAAGGCTTGATAGCTCCCTAGGAAACAAATTTTCAAAGATATGCAAGCACTGTGGTATTTTCACTTAGCCTTTCTCTTTATGATGAGCCTCATAAATTTTTCTGTCCCATTAACTGAAACAGGCTCCTCATGTAAGAAAACCATTGAAGAACTATATAGGTGTACTTGCATTTTAAAAAATTAAATTATATATTCTTGCCCATAGTATACCTAGAATATGACAAATGTTTTCAATTCTTCTTTCAGTCTTCATTTCCAGCTCAGTGCTGCCTTTTTTTCTTGTATCGCATCTGGGTTATTGGTAGGTTCTACAGAGTATGTGTGTATCTTCTTTTTCAAGATAGCTCTTTTGTTGTACATGCAGTGTTATAAATAATGATACAAATATGGTAAAATATTTAACTTGTACACAAATAAGGTATATTCCTATTGGTTCTCAAACATTATAAATATAAAAATTACACAATACTGTTTTCATGAAGAGACATCATATCTATTTCAACAGTATAGAGAAACATTGAAAACAATTTTGGATAACAATGCAAAAACATCCCACTGAAATTAGAGATGGAATTGAAATAACTATTCAAGCTGGAATTTGTCCAGTGCAGCACCTCTGCAGAAGTGCTGTAAAGCACATGGAAATGTAGACATTTTATGTACTGCTCAGAAGATTGCATATATAGCAAGATGGTTTTTGGTAGGAGAACCAAATTTCATTTAGCTCTGATGCTTAGTTATGTATCCTGGCACAGAGTCCTGTGTATGCAACAAAACTGTCATCCCTCACATCAGGTCTTTAGGAGAGATCATAGTAAAAGGATGAATTGAGCTATCTCTTGAAATTGTATTTTATATTCCCTTTCTTATGCTGTCTTTATCTCTGATGCTCAGTAGCCAAAGAATTGGATGCTGGAAGAGAGAAGGCATTCCCGTCTGGTACTGGTTTCAATTTTGAAATAAAATTGACATGTAATAGGAGCTCTAAATTCTGTGCATAGCATTCAGCCTGTTTGATGGAGGTTGCTATGAAAGATAAAAAGGATTTGAGAAAGCCAAAAGACTCGCTGTACGAATTGTAGCGAATGTTTCTGAGAATATCAAGATCTAGAACAGCCTCCTTATGTATATATATTTATTATTTTAGCTTTGCTTGTTAAATCACTATGTTAAGCAGTGTTAACTTGGGCGTTCAATCTGATGATGTATAGGTAGTCAGCATCCTGCTTTGCACAATAGCATTGGAAGAATGTATGAGACTCCCCCCCCCCCCCTCTTTTTTTTTTTTTTTTTTTTCTTTAAATGTGTACAAATCTGAAAATGTATGTTTTAATCTGCATTGGCTAGAGTCAGGAATGATGCAAAGAATTGCAATTCAGTCCTCACTGGGATGACTCCAGCACAGCATTCTGTTCTGAAGAGGAGCTTTGCTCTATGAAGAAATGTGGAAGATAAGATGACACCACTTACAGATACAATACAAAATGTTTCAGCCACACATGCACTTAACATAGGAAGTATTATCTCTGGACCTGTCCTTATGTATTCACGTTTAAGCTTCCTAAAAACCATTCCATTGCTTAAAAAGAGCTGTATACACTGCAGCTTTTTTATTGCTGTGGATTAGGAGTGTATTTGGACCAGTTTTACTGCTGTTTGGACCAGAATTAATTTTGTATAAGAAGAAATAATTCTGTAGGCAAGCCTCACTGCTTAGATATATCTTGTTGGCTTACCAGCTGTTTTTATCTGGTGCAGACAAGCCTTTCTATGGCACTTCTATCATATGTGTTTGCAGAGAACAGATATTGGCTTCCCATTCTGAAGGCTGGCTAAAAGCATTGTGCTTTGGCATTGCTCTCAAATCCTTCAAGAGTCAACATCATCTTTTCCTGATAACTCTGTGTGTGCTTGATCGCTATGTTTGCAGTTAGACCCTTACGGAGATCCTAAATGCTTTCTCCCTGGGTGAAAAGACTACAAAGAAAGCTAAGAAGCTTTCATGGTAAGAGGTAAGCTTTTTTTCAGAGTCCATTGTGAAGCTATTGCTATGGATAATTTATTAAGAGCTATATGGGGTGCCACATCACCTACAGGTTTCACAGGAGCATATCAAGGATGGAAGTTGTATATCTGAACTGCCTGTCTTCAATGTGGAGCTGAATAGCTATGCAAAATTTTTTTAAAACTTAGTGGTGAGCCTCATTTTTATTGTAGTAGCCTGAAGAATTAACCCCAAGGATAGCAAGGCAGAGGACACCTTGCCCAAGAATGTGTCCCAGCTGACACTTCCTTTTGGTCCTGGAGTAAACACTACCATAAAGAGGTGAACAAACATTGTGTTCAATTTCTGCTCTCTCACAGATTCCAAGTTTTGCATCATCATTATAACTGCAGGCAAAATAGAAACTCCAGTTTGGTAATGAGATATTAGCACTAAAATCTGGTATGCTTTCACTCTAACATGTGCATGGTTTTTCCTATCAGCATGCACAGAAAATAATGTCGGTACATTTTTTTCCCGAAAAGCTTCAATAACAATATAACTCTCAAATCTTTTTCACCACAAAACCCTGTCAGTGAAGCTGTTAATATCCAGGATGCAGCTCAGTAAGCTTATCCTATACACAAAAAAAGAAAAATTGAGAAGCACAGATTACAGCCACAGTTTCATAGCTCTGCATGCCTCAAGTTCACTGCAAAGTTGCTTTAATGGTGTGGCAAATGTTGTGAATGTCCACATGCGCACAATAAGATTCTGGCAGAGAGAGTAATCTCTGGGGGCTCTAATGTACACCTCATCCCTGTCCTTCCTGACAGTAACTATGACAGAGCAGTGTCTTGGTGTGCAACTTCCTAGGTAGATATCAAAATGCACCTTATGAAGTTGTGGAGGTTTAATACATCAGAAGGCCACTGACAATGGGAAGAAACACAGGGGTAAACCTCATTATATATATTTTTCCTAAGATTTGTAGAGCAACTTCTCATTTTTAAAACAATGAAAACTGACTAAGACACAGCAATTTCTTGGGAGACACAACTCCCCATACCTGCCCCTGCCCCTGCTCCTGCTCCATAAGCAAGTTGACTTGCTACATGCAGCCTCTCTAAATATATTTGTGTTAACTTCTACCAAATATTTAGTGAATGGGCCATTTAAGGGAAAGTAATAATTAAAACAAATATGGAAGAGTCCTTTGGAGAGCTTGAGGATGCTTGTTGTTTCCTGAAAATCTCTTATGTGAAAACTTCCCAATAAATACCTTCTTGATAATAAAGATAGCATAAAAAGGGTAGCTCTGGTTAATTCTTGGAAGATAATCTAGGGTTATCCTTCACCAGTCTATGAGTAGTCTACCTGTAGCTCACAGTGAAGTTCTTTCAGGCACATTTCACCTGACTTAATTCCACTTGAATTTAGACAAGTAATACAGGTACTTAAACCAGAAACTTAATCACCCTGAATGCTTTCCATAGTACATATCCAGAGGAGGAAGTCACTAATATAATACTCATGCAAAATATTTTCATTCTTCTGCTGCTTAACACCACACCCTAAGGATGCTTCTAGCTTGGATAGCTTGCTCACTCCCTTTAGGCCTGTGTTTGCAGTGCTAAATGCTTAATCTGCTGGACTCTTTTGTTGTATCTGTAAATGGTTAGAGAATATCACTGAATGAGTGTTACTTGTCTGTTAAGGGAATAAAATTGTAAAAACATCTAATTTATCTTGCCTTTTACATTTGTATATTACCTATTAAAATCAACGTTCTTTAGTGAGTGATCACTAGGATTCCTAGGACTCCAGGTATTTTACTCTGTGATATGTTAAATATCAATGTAAACTGGTGAAAAAAACCCAAACAACCGACAAAACAAAGAAAACCACACACACACACAAAAAAACCCTGACATGACCACAACCCAACAAGAAAACAAACCACACC
>VWZY01008463.1:261670-292126 GCA_013399075.1 Chloroceryle aenea | reverse complement strand
CAAGCAGACAAGTGCATTTAATTACAGCTGTTTATGTTGACAAGGCTGAAGACCATGGAACAATGTGCTGAATGTAACAAGAATTGCCACACAGTGCTTTGCATGTTAAAAGTAATGAGGGCAGCCCAAACAAAATTATTTGCATTCTGTCCGACTTTGGCTTGAAAACACCATACAGTTCCACAGAATAGCTTAATTGCCTAGTATAGCATAATTGCCAGGCATGGGGAGTAATATAATTTACATGTCTGACCATGAAATGAACCAGGGAAACTGCTGGCTTTGGACTTAACTGAGCATTAGAATTGTTGGAAGTGTAAATTGAGATGTTGATCTTTGCAGCAGTACCTTATGTTTTATCTTCCTGCATCCCGGTGTTATGGACTCGTGGGTTTTGTGGAACCTTGGAACTGTCTACTGGAGGGAATCACAATGTGCCTGTGAGGCCATGGGTAGGGATGGGAATAGTCTGCCCCTGAGAGCAATGTCTGGCTATGTCCTGCTGCAACACAGACTCTGTGCAAGCAGGGTGAGAAAAGCTATGTGTACTTGGGGAGGTTACAGAATACTACTGAACCAATACGCTTCTTAATCCAATAAAAATGCTAAGTTAAGGATTCTTTTAACAGTGCAGCTGTAATGACTCCTGCTGTTTTCTGAGCAGTTAACATGCATGATAGTCATGTTATTTATTTCAGTGACTTCCCCAGGATGCTCTACATAATGAATAGAAAGATACTCTCTAAGCATTTGAGTCTACTTCTGCGAGTGTGTTTGTAATATAATGCTTACCTGTGTCATTTGCAGGAGGAGGTGATCTCAAAAGTTATAAGAGCAAGCAGAATTTGTTATATACTTAGGTGAAATATATCAGGCTAAAGCTGTGTTTGGGGAAGAAGCTTCAATCTGGGTATAAAATCTCTCATTTCATAACTTTGCGTAAAACCGTTTATATTCCTAAGATTTCACAAGACAGATTCATCTTCTGCTTGCTTCTAGGTTTTTTTTGAATGGACTTCTTATTGCATGATTAGTCCTTTGTTGATATGGTGTTCAAATGTGTGTGAAGATAAATGCAAGCAAGAAATAGGTGTCTCGCATTGTAGTGTTGAGAATAACTACAATTTTATTCCTTGTTGGAACACTGGTACCAGGGAGAAATTGTACCTTGTATGGTTACAAGCTGACAATGTTTCTTTGTAGCAATATTGAGCTTTCAATTTTGTCTCACTGTTGGGTTTATCCCACCCTTGTGGAGCTGTACCATGCTTTAGTCTTTTTCCTGTTTATAACTAGATCAAAAATAAGAAAGCTTTCTATTTTAGGGGTGGGACTTGGTAATTTTTTTTGTTATTGTTTTTAATTAAATGCTATCAAAAAAAAAAAAAAAAAGGAGAACCCTCCATGGACCACAACATTAAGTCCTGGGTGAAAAATGCAGAGTGAGAATAATCTGAGAAATCCAATAAGCCATCAACAACCCTGTCAAGGACTAAGCAGTACAAGTTGTTTTACATGGCATGAGCAGAGTAACATTTTACATTAAAAAACATAAGTGGCCTTCATTGCAAATACAGAAGATTGATTCATATCCTCTTAAAAATAGTTGTCAGATTTGACTGTCACTTCACAGTCGTTGTTTCTGAACCTCAGGTTTAGGTAGTAAAGGAAAAAACAACAAACTAACCAAAACCAACAGGCCTAAATATGGATTTGTTTCATTGGAAGCAAACTTCAGCCATCAGGTTTACAATTATTTGCCTAAGTATAAATAAGTTACAATAGAGTAGTAACACACCTTCAGTCTGATTAAAGGACTATTTAAGATGACAGTAATATTGGTAATGACTTACTGAATTTTGGATTTATTTATTTTGTTAAGAGAAAATAACCTTTCTAATGTCTTTATATTAGAGACATGCTGCATGGCTAAGCATGTACCATTCAATACACTATTTAGACATATTTCTTATTCTAGATGCATTACTGAAGGCATGTTGTGAACATTATACATTTTAAATGAATTGAAATGGCATTCAAATTATTTTTATGTGGGCTTCATCTACTCAGTTAATGGAGTTTAAACAAAACTGGTTTTCAGTTGCACCAAAAGCATGAATATTCTATGATTATATTGTAAAAAATGACAGAAGACACACGGCCTCTTTCTCTTGCTGTTAGCAGAACTTTAACTTTCTGGCAAATACATGTTTTGTTTTGCTTTGTTCCTCTCACATTTTGCAACCTTCAAGGGAATTTTTGGGGGGAGGTTTTTTTCTGTTAGTTTGTTAATTTATTTATTTATTTAAAGTTTGCAGATTGTCTGGGGCTTAGTATTCTAACACAGGTTTTTTGTGCCTGACCCTGTCAGTGTTACACTGACTCTTAATTTTTGAAGGCACTGAGTAGGAAGTATATGATGATGGTTAAAATTTTTCATCCGTGATGCCTTTAGTCAAATAGACTTTACTTTTCTCTTTCCCTTTGCTTTTATTTGATATCTGTAGCTGGTGTTCAGTAGCTGTTCAGTGAATACTCTGCATGCCCACTGTGATGTAGAGGGGCATGAGTGGAAGCATGCATAGATTCATCCTGCCAAGTATTAAATAAAAATCTCACACTATTATTTACTTTAAAAATAATAAAAATAATTAAAAAATAAACCACCAAAACAAATAAACACAGACAAACGCACCAGAGGAAGACAACCAAAGAGTGACAGAAAATTGCAAATCAAACTTGACTTGTTTTTACTTCTCAACAGGTTCACAGTCAGGATGTAACCTTCTGTAAAATGGAAACCTCAGAAGAAAGATACAGATAACAGTTGGAGTTAAAAGTAGCGGATGAATATTTCTCCTCTTAAGCATCAGCTTTTTAAAACGCTATGGTGATTTGGAAAACCCCAGGAGTGAACTGCAAAATTCTCCTCAGCTCAATCAATGGATTTCTTAGTCATTTCTCCAAGTCATTGATGTTCCGAGATGGTGTGTGATGGAAAAAACACCATGTCTCTGTGTTTGTAGCCCTAACTTTTTGGATTAGTTTGCTGTATTGTTGAACCGATTTCATTTTGAAGGGCAAGGAGTGAATGTGATGGATTTATCTTCAGAGATGAACAAACATGGAAGGAATCCATTAAGTCATAAGCTAGAAGATCAAAAAAAGGTAAGATTATTTTTAATTATACTTAATTGTATTTGAACCACTTGCAAACTCTTTGATAATTTTTAGTAAAATGGAAATTAATGTGGTTATGAGGCTAAAGTACTCTGCTATGCTCACACACTATTGCAGTGTGAACTGCTGTTATGAGAATCAATTTCTTCATCATCTAATAATTTTCTTTCTAATACTGCTGGATTGCCTGGTAACTTTGTGTTAAAAGCTCCCTGAATTTGCCTAACAAATTGCTTGACAAAATCTTGACTACCTTTGAATGCTAAGTTCATGTCAGATGCTTTCTGATTGAAAGTGAGAAGCTGACATCAGCGAGACTGAGATTGTTATCTGTTATAGTGGATGTGTAGATAACCCATCCCATTGTGTCCTGCTGGTAGTTCTGTTGAATTTGGTTTTCTGATAATTTGTTATTGTTCAGGTTTTACCCTTCAGTACCCCAGACAGTTTAAGCGTGTAAATTCATGTTTCCACAATATGGGAAATCCCTTTGGAAGGCACACTTCTGCAGCAGATTGTCCCCAAAAGCTCACCTTCCCAATTCACCTCCTTTGCTTGCTCACAATATAGTCTTGAAGATTTTATAATGCTTATTTTGTAAACCTCAGTTTTATGCTTTTTTGATATCTTTGCGTCCTTCTATTTTCCCATGCTTTATTTGTCTTTTAAGATCGCATTCATAGATTTTTCCTAACAAAAAATGTTTTGGTTTTTTTGTGGTTTTAGTTTTTGGTTGGTTGGTTTGGTTTTATGTTGTTCTTTTGGGAGGAATTGTGTGGGGTTTTTTTTGTTTGTTTGTTTTGTTTGTTTGTTTTGTTGTGGTTTGTTTTTGATGTTTGGTTTTGTTTGTTTTTAATAATCTCCACTTTAGTATAAGTTCAAAATTTTAATACTTTTTCATGTTTGGGCTCTAATTTAAGGTCTGCACCTAATGAGAGAGCAAACGCGTTCTGCTGTAGTGTTCTGTGGCTGCAGTGTGCTTCATATTAGGCCTTCAAATTAGATTTACTGGCCTCCTTGAATTACTGCATAGGTTCAACAGGGATGTTGGTATCCAAATCATGTATTGGAGTGCAGGTTATATACTTTATTATTACATAGGCTTATTATGATAAATGCTACTGATTGGGTAGCTGATATGAAAGCTTCTAGCTAATGGTTTAAATAATTTTCATCTTGTTTGGGAAAAATACAAATTGGCAGATTTTTTTTTTTTTCAAATAAATGAAACAACAATTTTAAGACCTAGAAAATCAAATACTTACATTAACACATACAAATTTGAGGCACTAAAATCAAGTCACTCAATCACAGCTAATAACCCTTTAAACCGCAGAGAATTGCACAAGTACACCAGGGTAACACACGTGATGAAATTATTGTGAAAATATATTTATCCTTAGAGTGGGGTTTTTTTGAATGGAAAAGACACAGAGGTACATGATAGGAGATAACTGGTTTAGAGCACAGGACTTTTTCCAACTTGTGATTCCTACCTTTCTGTGGCACAACAGAAAAGCTGAGAAATGTTAGCATTAATCTCACCATTCGGTGAACTGTTTTCTGAACCATTATTATCTGATATGGAATTGAGTATGCTTGAGTTCTCTCTTCCCCCAGCCACCCTCTTATTTTCAAAAGAATTTTTTTCCCTTCATGTCTAATACCTGCAGATTCACTTCTAGAGACTGACTCTTCAGATTGCTTAGGAGGAGAAAGTTTGTTTCAAAGAGGATCTGTTGTACCTCAGGGTCAAATGTTTTCTTTGAGCCAGTAGGTGGATATTTCATCCAGCTGTAGAGCTATGCAACAACCACTAAAGTCTCTGTAGCTGCTAAAAGACACTGCTCCTGTGGTGTGGTTGAAGCTGAAGAAGTAAATGGGATGATAATAAACAGAAGTTTGCTTAGTTTTCATTGTGTTCAAGGATCCTAACTATTAATTTAATATCACTGATATTCTAGAACCAAGTTCCTTAGAGGAGGCTAATATATTGATAAAATAAGGCTTTAAAAGTGATGGAGAAAATCAGAAAGTGATGGTAATTTGGCCATCTCTCTATGCTGCATTGGTTTTAAAGCAAATTTCAAAACATGTTAGATAGAAACAATTGAAATAAAAATGGATCACTTCAGGAATTATTGACTGGTGTACTGGCTGACATGGATGTTGCTCTACCCGGATCAGGCCAGGCAGAAGTCAAGCTGAATTTCTTGAATAGCTCAAATTCTGTAAATAAATGAAAAATATTCTTCTAGGAAGATCAAACTGTTGTGTGATTGCAGAATGTTTTGTCACTGGACTGTTTTCTGTATGTGGAACTTAAGAAAAAAATGAAATGGAGAAAAAACTCTGTTTTAATTAAGGATGTAAAACTTCTCAGGTAGTTTTGAAAATGAAGACTGTGCTTTGGGAATTTTGCTTTTCTAATAATTTCATAGCTGTATCATATACAAGTTATATAGTTACTTTCCTATGATCTGGATTTGGGCCCAGACAACTATGTTTATATAATTTTCATGTTGTCATGTTCCATAGGACACTCAGATATTCTCCTTATCTCAAAATCCATCAAATGCTATCATCTGCCCTTCAAATTTGTGCATAGTCCTTTCATGGCTGCAGGACTGCCAAGCTCCTTAGCCTTTCCATAGCTTCATGATGCAATGTCAGCTTTATCGATTTCTGGCAATAGTCAGTGTATGTTTGTGGGACTGGCAGATGTCTCTGGGTTGATGCTCCCGTGTTTGTCTCTTGTTGAGTACAAAATAAGGCTCAGGGAGGAACATGAGAGCATTGTGTAGCTGTGTGGAAGCAATAGTCCAATTTCTGTGGTTGAAGTGTCAGGGAAAGGAGGGCAGCAGGCTAACAGAGTGCAGTGCATTGAGGAAAAAGGTTTCAGAAAGAACATTGAAATCAATTACTTTGACCTCCTACAAAAAACAGACATAGAGCTTCCTTCTATAAGTTGTTCTAGCTGGTTCAAAGCCTTGGCAAATTGGTAATGAGCTGGAATGGGCAGTTTTAGGCCGTCCATCAGCTTTATCTACTTCAGGACTCTGTGTCCACAGTATCTCGGTCCAAAATGTCTTTTGTTTTTCCAGGCTGGATGTGCCAGAGATACAGCTCCATCCATGTAGAGATTACAAATATCTGAAGGATGGGTGTCAAGTAGAAGGGGCCAGTCTCTTTTCAGTGGTGCCCTGTGATAGGACAAGAGGTAATGATAGAAAGGTGTAACATGGGAAGTTCCACCTCAACATGAGGAAAAACTTCTTCACTGTGAGGGTGACAGAGCCTGGAACAGGCTGTCCAGAGAGGTTGTGCAGTCTCCTTCTCTAGAGACTTTCAAAACCTGCCTGGATCTGTTCCTGTGTGGCCTGCCCTGGGTGTTCCTGTGCTGGCAGGGGGATTGGACTTGATGATCTCCAGATCTCCCTTCCAACCCCTACCATTCTATGATTCTGTGATTTCAGGTTGAATGATGTACTTCTGCATCTATTTTCCATTCCCACAGTGTACTGTAAATTCTTATTTAAAAAGTAGGCTAACATTAAAGGCTTTAGGACATAAATCCAAGTAAGTAGTAAATGCATGTATCACTGTTTACAGTGGGGTGTGCTGGTTCATGATTTTAGCACATGGTAAATGGTAGAGAGAGCTATGAACTAGCAGTTTGAATAACGGGTTTCTATAGGCAACTTTCTGCAAATAACCATTTTAAACCACAGAAAAAACTGCCGCATCAACCTGCATTTCATCATTCAGCAGGGTTCTTCTGTTCTCAAAATCAACATAAAAATGTTTAATCTGCTGCCACATGCATGGTTTATGCTAGTTAAATCCCTAAAATACGTACCCCAAATTTCCTGACTACTCTAGTCACTTAAATTTAATGTTTGCCCCCACAAGAAAGTCCCATTGTGACCATTTCTTTGACAAACTATCCAGGTTATGTGGTATCTTCAAAAAACACCTGCTTGTTGCAGGCAGGCAAAGCCAAGCCTTTGAGCAGTGCTGCATCTGTGGCCTTGTTAAAGTCTGGAGACCGGGGGTGGGAGCCTGAGACTGTGCTTTGCTGTGGGAGTACGGGTGCGTGTGAGGCAACACACAGGCAAGTGACTCAGACTGCAATACACTCAGGTATCATTTATGTACTTCACTGTGCATAAACCTATAAAATTGTTTCAGAACTATAGTAATGTAGAAAATGCTTCCAAGTAACGATAGTTCTTCATCCCTTAAAAGTCTGTCATATCTGCTGTGTCTGCTAATGAATTTACTGCCTTTTGTTCCACATTATCTAGGGTGTTTCAGACAAGCCCACTGAGTCTCTGTCCTGACTCACACCAAAAGATGTGAGCCTTGATTTTAAGTCCATCATACATAATATGGTAGTAAATTATATACTTGCAGAATTACTGCTTTCTGAAAGGGGAACCCTTGTGCCTATGCTGACACTACTGGCAGATGGCTTGGAGTTGTATGCACACAGAATACTTGCTATGGCTACAGGGATAGTTTTTCATCATATTTTCCTTTAAAGTCTCTCAAATGAAGGCCTTGGTCCTTCTGTTTACAGGCTGATTCAAACCAGATGAAAATGAAGGGAAATTTTTTGTACTTTACCAACACCACCCTGAATACATGCTTTATAATTAAATATGAGAAAGTGCAAGGATCTTAGTTGCTTTCAGAACAAATTGCATTATTTCCTTCAATTTTTCCTTTTGTAGGCATATAAGCCACTGAACTTGGAGGGTTTTTTAACAGACACCAAGACTCTATTACTGGTCAATAATTAAGTATAATTAATGAGCAAGAATACCAAACATGCTTTGTCCACTGTTGGAAGTTTTGCTATCTCCCTGGAAAACACTTGGACATTAACTAAATGTCCTATAATCAGTCAGTTTTTGTCTGATAGCATAAAGCAGTACGTTAATGTTAAAAGTATCATGCAGTCTTGTCATGCAGTTCTTCAGAATTCAAATCAAGAGAGAAGATTTAGAAAGGACATGAAATGGGGGTAATCAGCATGTACATCACACTTTTCCTCCACCCATGCCTGCTTCATTTAGGTTGTTATTCAGTGGATGGAACAATATTTTTGGAAAATCAGATGTCATCACCATGAGATAGTTGGGCCAGGGCCAGGAGCACAATTTGGACTCGCAAACATGCTCATATTGCAGTGTCTGTGCTCCCCATTTTCATGTCTCAGTTATCATTTTTACAACTAGTGCTGCAGGCACCTAATGGCTGTTTTTAAAAATAATGTCATTAAACATTGGGTAGGCCAGGGCTGTTGATATTGTTATTTTATAGCTCATTTTCATTTGGGGACCTAGGATCTGGATGACGTTGCTTGTTATCTCAACAAAAAAGTTTATTTCTCCCATCCTGATTTTACTTTTTCCTCTGAGGCAGCTTTATCAGAGTTTTCTCTTCTTCCATCTTCCACCCCAGTGTCTTCTACACATATATTCACACACACACATATATATATATCTGTATGTTCTGCCTGGTTTTGTCCATCTGACCAACTGTGTTTCTGTCAGAGGATGCTTTACAAACAACTGGAGCTCTGAAGATGTGCTGAAAAGACAAATTCTTTAAGCTCAGTGTTCACTGTTATCGCTTATCTCACAACAGCTGGTAGTTGTTTTTTTTTCCAGGATGTATAGTCGGTGTTTTAACCAAAAATAGTGAGATGAGGTGATAATGAGGGAGGGGTCCTCAGGGCTGAGGGGAGAGGCTTATTCTCTTTCTATTTTGCTGCTGGTTTTACTGTGATACCTATGAATTAGGCAGAGATAGGAAGAGCCCACACAGCTGATAAGAAATGGGCTGTGGGAATAAAAATACAGCTGCTTTCCAAATTCCTTGCTCTATCAGTCTGTCATCTATTACCTTAATCTTTCCCTTAAGCTGTCTCTCTCCATACTCCATCAATATTCTGTTTCAAAACTTAAGTTAGAAAGACTTGAATTATTTCCCTTTTTGTCAAACTTCCTGGGGCCCCACCACCTGACTCCCCTTGCTCACGGAATTTGTTCTGTGCACTCTGCTAGCGCAGTTGTTCCAATTAAAAAAAACCCCAAACCTAATCTTTACAGACTCAATAATGTTAAATATAATTTTATGAAATATGAAACTCATATTTCATAATTCATTAAGTAAATTCATGTCCTCTGCTGCATGCTTACATGTTTTTGGTTGTTTTCTTTTTCCTCCCTGTTGGAGAACCATTATGTAAATAAGATAGTAAACATTTATTTTTAAAATGCTTTTTCTTTTGCATTGCCTTCCCAAAGCCACAATCTGCAACAAAATCTCAATTACAGAGCAGTATTTTGGCTCAGTGTTGCACCACAGCTGAGAAATGAAATACTGATTATTAAATATTTTCTTACAAGATGCAGCCGGATAGTATCTTTTTATTTCAGTAGTATGCTTTGGTTTCTTAGCTGGTTGCTTTTCTTCCTACTCAGTGCTGTCTTTAAGCTATTGCTGTTAATGTACACGTGATAACTGAATAAAATTTGTTTAAGTATACCAGGTAAAACTTGTAAAGGATGTTGTCACTGCCTGGTTGGAAGGAGCTCAGCTGCTTTGCAGTTGCCTGTGCTGGCAGATTTCTGCATAATCAGATAGCTGGAATTAATACTATGTTGTATGTACACATATATGGTTTTGGATGTACATTACAGACTAGAGTGAGAGGAAGAAAGCTTCTCGCTTGGGTTAGTGACTCTTGCCTTCCCCTTCTTGCAAAACACTAATGCTATTACTTACTGGCCTTGCTCTTCACTTACTACTAAAGGCACAATATCCCATTCCTACCCATTGCCTTGCTATTAGTACATATGCAAAGGTAAATTTAATCATCTTGTCTCAAATCATCTCATTTAATTTGGAAGAAGATACAATGGCTTAGCAGCAGGTAATATCTCGTAATACTCAGTTTTCTCTAGGTTGCCTCGATGGTTACAAAGTAGCTGTAAGGTTTTCATTTGTCAAGTATAAAAGTAAAGATGGCTAGAGGCTTTCTACCATAAATCCCAGTTTTTGATTGCTGTTGCTTCTAGCTTTTTCAAAGAAAGCTCTTGTTAGCCTCAGGACAAAGAACAATTTAAGTGATAATAAATAGCTAATCTAATAAATAAAATCATATGACTTTCTTCTTTGTTGCTTGTCTGCAGTGGCATTGCAAAATAAGGAAATCACTGTAATTGTTATTTAATATTTCCCTGATCTTACTGATTATTTGTTAATAGTGTTACAGAATAATATTTGTTTATCTGCTTTTGTCTCAAAAATGTCATTTGGGAAAATCTCTGTACTTAGAGGATGAAATGGAGATTACAAAACGGTTGGGCTTCAGAAATTGTGTGCAACCATGGCCTGTCTTTTCCCTTCTAAGAAGGAACACACGCTTGAGAAGCTGTTGCACAGAGAACTGTGCAGTGGAGAACCTGAATGGAGGCTTCTAGGTGATCTTGCACTGTGACATTGTTTTGGGATTTTTATCACCCAGCTTCATGAAGATCAATGACTTTGAAACAGCCTTTTGAGGGTTTTGCAGTTTGAAATAAGATCTTTGAAACAGGGATGGTTCTATAATGAGTGAATTAGTGAACCCTGCTTGATGACTTTTCTTAAGTATTTTAAAAAATCCTATGGATGGTCCTGTATCAAAATCTGCATGCAAGGTAAATACATATTTTCTTGCCTTCTTTTTCTTGAATTTTGAACTTCCATGGAATTTTCTTTTACTCTGATCCAGGATGTGTACAACAAAGACTAAAAAAATGCATAGCCAGGTTCCTCTCAAAATGTTAGGAAGAGTAAGTAAAAATAATTTGAACCTTCTTATTCCAGTTCCGGACTAAAGCTGTTTGTCTGCAAGATATGGCTAGATCATTTTGATACCAATGTAACTATTTTTTCTGCTTTGATATTAATTTCACTTTTATGTTAAGTGAAAGACACCATAGTGCTTCTCAAGTAGCTGGGAAGACTTTTTGGTTTTGTGTTCACCACATTTGTGTTAGGCTGGTTGGGCTAGTTTCTCTAAATGATTCTGTATTGTTACTTTGAGATTTTAACTGAATCCTAAACTCAAGTTAAGGACTCTGCATCTTCCTCATTATCTCTGTATGTTTGCATTACAAGTAAAGCATTAACGAGTACTGTTGTTGAATCCATCTGTTGTGGATTGAAGTCCTACCTGTTTGTCTCTAACTCCCCTGAAACTCTTAACAGTTGAACTTGGAAGGAGAAACATCTGCTGCTGTATCAGAAGAAATAAACCAGTGAGGGACTGTACTGCAGTATGCCTTGGTGGGGGAAATTTAAAGGCTTTTTTGAGACTGCATTTTTTTATATGCTAAAGCAAGAAATCTCTTGAGAGACTGTATGTGCCTGTTTATAAAGCAGATTTAACCTCTTAAATTTATTCTAGATAGATCTAGTCTTAAGCAATATATAAGGGGACAGCCCTGTTTTGTATCGTGGCTTTTAGCTTCTGAATGCAAACATCTGGTGGAATCACTGAGTGATAACCAGCATCAATTAATAGTCCCAAATTAAACCATATCCTGTTTTCTAGACACAGTGCATAAATATGCACTCTAAATAGAGAGATTGAGAAAAGTCTGGCAAAACTTGGTACAAATGCAGAAATTATGCACAGAGAAATTTAAACCCTTGCTTCTACAACTGAGTTTTCTAGGTGGTGTTTTTTGGTTTTGTTTTTGTTGTGTGGTTTTTTTTTGGTTTGGTTTGTTTTTTTTGTCGTTGTTTTGTTTGTTGGTTTGTTTGTTTTCTTTTTTTTTGTTGTTTTTGGTTTTTTGTTCCTTACTGCAGGAAAAGTATGTGGAAAAAAAGACCCCAAACCTGTAGCATTAGAGTCAAGTTATATTGCTGAGACAGCGTTACTTTCTCACATTAGTTCCATAATGCAGACAGACCTTAAATGTGAGTCTCTTGAGTCTGGGTATAATACCAGAATGGAGGACAATGGTTTGTTACAACTTAAACTGAAGTGTCAGGGCACATTCATGCTGTGTTCCAATAAAACAATATTGCTGGGAGATGCTTCATTTTTGTTTTTTAATGCCTAGGTACTGGTATTAGCTTTTTTTTTTTTTCCCAGTGCTGAGGTGCAGAAGAGTGTAAAGGCAAGGAAGAACTCTGGATATTGTTATTCTTTTTAATGCAGACTTTCACAGTTGCTTACCATCAAGCACATGAGTATCCACTTTTGTCTTTCTGCTTTCTGTAGGTAATGAGAAAAGATTCTTTGCTAGAAGAGAAGAAAAAATTGGTAGAGCTGAGTTTAATACAACTATATTTCCTCTACTTCATAGCTATGGTTTTTGTTTGGTTTTACCTATTTATTTATTTAAATTTTTAAATACTCCAGTGTTAGTGAAGTGAATGTTAGAATATTATAAATTATTTCTCTGTGGGTTTTTTTAATGTGTTTAAATGTATTAAAATTGTATCTGAGTAGGCACTGCTGTATGCAAACCCCATACATTGTTTAGTATTAAAATTCTTTGAGGTTTTCTACAATTGTCAGTATCAGGCACAGCTATTTCACTTAACAGCACTTGTACTGGAGTTATCACATGTAGGTTTTGCCAGGGAAAGGGATAGCTCATGGCATCCAGGACTCTATCTGGAGGTATGTAGCAAAGCAGATGCTGCTCTAGTTGAATGTTTATTATTCTTGAAGGAAAAATAAACCTGTAGTTGAAATGCAAGTCAGCAGGCTGGCTTTGTTATTTGGGCTCTTGATATTTTGTGTGTGTGTGTGTGTGTGTGTGTGTCTGCTCCTTCTTTCTTTTTGTTGTTGTTTTTTTCTTCTTTCTGTCAGGTATATTCTCCTTACCTGTCATGTTCCCTCTATCCTTGCTGTATGTTTGCCCTCTATATGTTTGCTTTCATTATCCTCTTTTCTTGCTCCAATTAAGTCAGCTTATATATTTTTTTCAGTATATGTAGATATACAAACATGCAAATAATTGTATGAATATGTACCTTTTCACATAGATTTGTGTGTACAAGTATTCTGATATGTTAAAATGTTTTGCTTTCTCCATTTATAGTTATTTCTTGATTTTTCTGGAAAATAGTGTCCTTCACTCAGGGTCTTTGCCACCCTGTCTGTTCATGAGTATGCACGTGTGGTGCCTAGAACAGGAGTCATCTGTCTGCAACTAAAGGCACTTAATTCTTTTAAAACAATAGTAGCAGCAGTTCTATGATTTAAAATTTTTATATTGTTTAAATTGGGAATTTTACATTTTTTCAAAATTTACATTTCTTAAATTCTGTTGGTGAGAAATTTGTGTGTCATTTGTTTCCTCTTGTGGAGCTTGTCAGTATTCTCCATCTCAGTCAGAAATGTGGCATTTTGCACTTAGTTCTTGGTAGAAGAGGTAACCTTTAAAATACTGTCAGTCCCCATGTCATCTCACAGACGTGGAACGGGGAGAGCAAACGTCCCTCTTTATCTGAGTCCCTGAATCAATGTCAGTAATAAGGTGATAAGTCCAGAACAGAGGGTGCAGTTATTCATATGTACGATGGAAGCGTTGTACCAATAAAAAAAAAAGGGGGGAGGGAGCTGCCAGTAATCTTACTTTTTTTAAAAAAAAAAAATTGCTTGATGTAAACACTGTGTCCATAATTTGTCATTTGGAAGGGATAATTTCCAGCAGGTGTTCTTTTTGCCTTGGTTACAGAAGTCAGATGACTTTGGATTTATAGTTGGCATCATAAATGAGAACCAGAGGAGAATACAATACACAAATGCATAGCAATTCAACATCATAACTTCTAGAACACTAGCAAGTATTCATAAAGCAGTGATACATGTAACCCCCAATGATGGGCATCATTTAAAAACAGCTTTTGCCTATGGTTACTATAAAATATGCTCTTATATCTTAAATATATTGCCTACTTACCTGATGTGTAGTGATTGAGGTACATACTGACTTCTGAATGGTGTTCTCTCTCTTTTCTTTGTTTGTTGGTTGTTTTTGGTTTTAATATGCTGATGTATTAAAAAGAAATTACCTTAGACACTTCTCACTTTTAATGCTGTTGAGGTAGGAGATCAATATTAAAACCAAAATGCTGGAAGGTGGTTATTTAGTTTGCCTTAATCTACTGTACTCAGAATAGAACAGTTACTGCTTTCTGAAACACCATCTGTATCTGTAATATGCAAAAGGTTATTAATAATACAAATAAGCCTATTACTATATAACAGTTGCTACTCTATCACTTTTATAAAGGATGATGTATGTACAGTTTGGAGCAGAAAGACTAAAGGTCACTTTATTTCTCTTCTAGATTTCTCGATTTTCTTTGTACCCTCAAGGATGTTGTTTTTCAATTTTATCCATCTGTAAAATTAAAAGATCTTCCGAATCATTGATAACTGATTTCTTTCAGAGCATTAAGATTGTCAGATTGAAGATTGAATGTATTTGCTTAGTGTTTAAAATGAATGCACTGTGCTCATGGCTATTTATTTGCATTGTGGCAGAGGATAAGAGTCTGAGTCGTGAACCAGGATACAGTTGTGCTGCTGCTGTAGTAACACTGTAAAAAAGACTCTGTCTGGCTTAAAGACCTTACAGTTGTCATTTTCCTTGATTCCACTTTTGTATTCGGTGCCTAAGAGTGGATTGGCTTTTTCTTGGTAGGATATGATCTCTTCTACAAACATCACTTAGGAAATAAGTTGTACCGTGTGCAAGAGAGGAGGGAGAAGTTTGTGTACACAAAGGAAGGAACATACATATTTTTTCTTTCTGTCATGCTCACCAAAAGCTTACAATACCTAAGCTGTTACTGTGTTGCATCTAATTTCTTGATTTGTCTCCATCACAGTAATCTAAGCATACTCTCAGGAGTACAGCAGCCCTTTTTTTGTGCATTAGAAGGGGAATACATGCTTACTTTGTTCTGTTCAGGTGGTAGCTAAAGTAGATGGTACTTTCTTGTCATTGTCCCCTGATACATGACTACTTCTTACAATGCCATTTACTCTTTCTGTCTATTTCCAAATGGTCGCTTAGAGAAATAATTTTAAGAGGAGCAAATGGATCAGTCAGGTAGATGGGAAAAAGCGATAATAGAAGAAAATTACAGAATTTTCTGAACATTCTCCTATGCCAGTTGAGATAACCAGGATTTTGTTCTTTTCTAAAAGCAGATGGTGATCATTAAAATGTGCTCTGGAGTAGCATCAATCCTGGGGTAAAATGAGCTTTCTGTCTAAAAATTCAAAGAAGCTCCCTTTTTTTTTAAAAAAAAACAAACAAAAAACAGCAATGCAGGCTGATTTGTTGAATTGCTATACATACAAAAAATAATACAAGGATGCATAAAACCAACAGTAATGAGTCAAAGCTGTCTGTTGGGAGTTAACATTACATTAAGATTTAATTTATATCTCTTGCAGAAAGACTTCAATATTCCATGCTATCCCATGTTCAAAAGTAATGAGCAAAATTGGTATGTAAACATTATAAACACAGATGATCCCAAGACAAAGTCCTAATTGCATCTGTAATTCAGAAGTGCCAAAGAGTGATTACGGAGACCTCAGAGTTGAATTTAGCCCATCATAAGTAGAAAAAGTGCATGTTTTCTGCTTTGCTCCTCTCTCCTCTCCCCTAGTGCTTTTGTTCAGTTTTGGTTAGTAGTGCTGTGAGCAAACTATTAAATATAAAAAGAGGTGAAAAAGACCTTTAACAGTAGTTAGCCTTTTTTTTGCCCTTTAGTCATCTGTATACATCGATCAACTGATTAAAGCAAACAAAGTCATTCCTCCACAATGTGTGTAATAACTATGGCCAATGCAAATTTGATCTGTCAAAATATCTTGATGTGTCAGTTCATGTCACAGTCAGAAAGAAAGGCGGAGTTGTCATTTGTTAGCAGAACAGCTGGCATAACAGAATGGAAGTTGTGTTCTCCAGGAATTAGTTTTTTACCAAGGTAAGTTCAGTTGCAGATTTTAAACTGTTAAATTTGCAGCTGAGGCTGTGCTGCTTGCCTGGGTAACAATAGAATTTCAGAGGAGATAAAAGAGAAACCGTGGAACATATGCTTAGAGGGGTGCTGGTCTTAATTTTTATTTTCCTCCCCTGTAAAGGCAGTTTCAGTGACTGAGGTTGATGGATCTGACAGCTGCCCAAGGAAACCAGAGACTCTTCTGTGGGGAAGTAACTACATGTATGCTATATAATCGGTTTTAATGTCTCTTTTTTCATTTTCTTTCTTAGTAGTACCTTTCTTAATAAATCAACAACTGAAGTCTCATTTAGGGGTAAAAATTAACCCATTATTGCTATTTAATATTTTCAAAATGTACTTGTTTCTCTCTGTTATGAGATACTGGTTAAGACAATGTATTCTGAGTATTTTTTCCATATTTCCAGTTTTTCCTTCTTTCTTTACTGCAGCATATGTTTAGGAATTCCATGGACACAATATTTATAGATGGACAGCACTT
Organism: Chloroceryle aenea; assembly: GCA_013399075.1. Taxonomy (NCBI): domain Eukaryota; kingdom Metazoa; phylum Chordata; class Aves; order Coraciiformes; family Cerylidae; genus Chloroceryle; species Chloroceryle aenea. Next base: position 275,400 of record VWZY01008463.1, on the reverse strand, counting down.
GAATTGGGAGAGTTCAAATACAGAAAAAGAATGAAGGGTTGAGAGTTCTCAATGGCAAAAAAAAACCTTTTTAGACTTGAATATTTATTTCTCTGTGAGATTTTAATGAGGTTTAACATTTTTAGTCTTTAATACCATACACTGTGATTGAAGGGGCAGGGAAGCACTTGTTATATTTGCAAGATGGTCACTCACTGTCTTGGTGCTCTATCTACCAGTAAGTCCTTGTAAGTGCTCCAGGCGTGTTCCTATGAGTGTAACTTCATGTTTCTTCTTCTAAATTTTATTTGTTTTTAGAATTTATTTTATTTGTTTTTAGAATTTGTGTGGAAAGAAAGTTGGAAAAGTTCTTATAGAAAGTTCAGGGTAGCATAATGAGACTTGTGTCCTTAGAGACATTTCTAATAATTCCCAATTTTCTCAATATCAGATCGAACTTTATTTGTAATTTTCAGTTCATTCCCACTCTTTGATGCTTAAATGATTGTGCTTGTTTTATAGCACTTTTATTAGCTTTTAATAGAAGTATCAGCTTTTAGCAGTGTAGAAACTTAGCTTCTGATTTGTATTGAAATTACCTTGAAACAGCTCATGCCACCAGTGTAGTATCAGCTGCTGCCTAATTTTTTACATTCACAAGCATTACATACTAGTTCTGAAAACTTAGCTGCAGTAAACCTCAGAGTTTAGGTTCTATATATTACAGGATAATGTAATATATGTATATATATATATATACAGGGTGAATGAAAAATTAGAATACAAGGGATAAAGTAGCACCGCTGAGTTTGGACAGTGCAGTAGCATATGTGACTGAGGACACTGACATAGCAAGGGAAACCAACAATTCCTCTATGCTCCCACCATAGCACAAACCCATAGAACTTGCTGTAAATATGGTAACAGTCGTGACATGTCAAATGTTCATCTGACTGTTGCTGATCTCAGGAGTATTAGTCTCATTTTATTACCACATTCTGTTTTCTTTCTCTGTTTTTTTCCTTTCTACTTTTTCCTCTGAGTCCTCCTCCCATGGTATTCTATCACAGACTGAAGGTGCAAGCTCTTTGGGGCAGTGACTTCCTTTTTACAGCATGTCTATGCAGTGCTTGGTTAAACTAAGCCTTTAGCCTGATGTTTCACTTACAGGGTAGTCATCTTAAAGTTTAGAAAAAGTGTGGTATTTTGTTTTTTTTTAATGCTGTTAAAGGAATACAGATAAATTCGCTCATTCATTATTATAACACAGAGTGGACATCCATCTATTTTAGTGCTGTCATTTCACAGATAGGTACCCATTGGATGTCTGCATGCCACGTGCAAATACCTGTCTTTGGCTTGGCCTTGACAGCAGCTGCCTCAGGGAAGAATAAGTAATTACTAGGATTATTGTTATTTCATAGTAATTTATATTCTGGAAGCATTTTTGACATATTACAGTCAGGGTCAGGAAGTCCTGTGGTGGTAGATGCTTCTTGTATACAAACAAATCACAGGTTGAGTTTAAATATAGGCAGTCTAAACAAAGATAAGTAGGATATTTTGAGGAGCTAGTCTACTTTAAGAGCTTTCCAATACCAGGCACCTTCTTTTTACTTGAAATTACACATGCCCTCACTATAAACAGATACATGTACTTGTAAATGTCCTGAGTAAAAACATAATATTTGAAGGCTATAAATCTTAACTACACACTGGATATGTTCTAGCATATTTTTTGTGTAGAACAACTTGACAATTAAAATTATGTCAGTAATATAGAGTGCTACAGAATGGCATAACCTAGTGGTGCTTTTTAGTGTATGTGTAGCTGTACTTTCATCTAGTGACATGGTCAAAGTAATGTATCAAAAATGTCAGCTTCCTCTTGGGAAGAGAAGATGCCATGTTCAATACTTGAGCTTACCACTTGCACTTACTTTTATTTTTTTTTATCTATTCCAAAGGCTTGCTTCAATGTTTTTATTATTTCCTGTACTGTATTTTATAAAATAGAACACATAGCTTAATGAAAGTGTCAGGTGTTATTCCTCACTCTTTTTTTTTTTTTTTTAAATAAATCCTTAGCCTCTACTTTTCCTTTTTGTTTTATGTTGACAGCATTTCATGTGAGGGTTCAACATTAACCCTTTCAATCACAGAATAGATTTTGTTGTTGTTTTTTCCAAAGAAATAAATGTACTTAGAGGATATTTACTTAAATGAGAGGTGACACCTTTTATATTGACCTGTAGTGTTGTTAATTAATGCTAAGATGTTCCTCACTCTTTTTCTCTCTTCCTTTTTCCCTGATATGAGTATAGGTGCTGATGACAGTTAGACAGGAATAAACCTTTTGAAGGAGAAAATCATAGAATTGTAGAATAGTTTGTAATGTTTGTAAACATTAATAAGATCCCCTCTGTCTTCTCTTTTCCAGGCTAAAGAGCCTCAGGGCTCTCAGCCTTTCCTCATAAGAGACATGTTTCTATACCACAATCGTCTTTGTAGCTCTCCGTGGAAACTCTCTCTAGTATTTCCCTGTCCCTCTTGAGCTGGGGAGACCAGAACTGAACACAATGCTCCAGATGTGGTCTCACTAGTGCAGAGTAGGGGGAGAAGAACCTTCCTCAGTGTGCTGGCCACCCTCTTCATTATGTACCCGAGGATACCATGGGCTTTCCTGACCACAAGGGCATGTTGCTGTTCCATGGATAACTTACTGTCCACCAGGACGCTGAGGTCACTCACTCTCCATTGAGATGCTTTCCAGCAGGCCTACCCCTAACCTGTACTGGTACATGGTTTTGTTCCTCAGGTGTAGGACTCTATACTTACCCTTGTTGAATTTCATTAGGTTTCCCTTTGCCCAGATCTCCAGTCTGTCCAGATCTTGCTGGATAGCAGCACAGCCTTCCAGTGTATCAGTCACACCTCCCAGTTTAGTAAAAAGGTAACACACAGAAAGACTTAACTACTTTTGGGTTTTGCACTGAAATCAGTGCACTAGTCCAAAATTATGTGAACATCTTGAGAAGTTAACATCTATTATAGTGGCTTCTAAATCAATGTACTCTGTAGAATTGTTGGTACTCTTGAGACAACTTTGCCTTTAGATAAATCTGTGCTATTGCACTGGGAAATAAAAGCCTGTTGTCTGAGAACAGCTGAAGTAAAAATGTAAAGACCTTTAAGTCATGCATATGCCACTGAGAGTAAAACTTGATCTGCAGAAGTTATTTTTCTGCAGTTGGTGTTACACAATCTGAAAACAAAAAAAAAAAAAGAAAGATAGTTTAATTTTCTCTTTCAAGGTGGGGTGTAAAATGTCCTCACCCCTCCCTCTTGTACATTTGATGTGGATATTATGGTAGAAGTAAAAAAAATGTTTTACATTTTGCCTTCAAAAGTGTCAGTAAGCACTGTCATTGAATGAAGCAGTGGTAATGAGCGTAATTTAGTATTTCCAGTTCTTCCAGTGTATAAGGTCAGCCTCTTTGCACTACTACTGTAACTGAACACATCAACACGGTTGGTTACAGAGCGTGTCCGTGTACCATATAAAAGTTCAAAGGGAGGACATTTCTGAAGGACCTTTTAGAGGATTCTATGTTTTTCGTGTTGTTTTCCCCCTCTTCCTTCCTCCCCAGTTGAGAAGGTATATACACATCTAGGTATAAAGATTGCTTATTATCATTTATCTAAATGGCTACTGAATTTATATATGCGTATTTTTTATAGATCCCCTGACTTCCATCTCAAAAAAGAGGAGAATAAAAAGGAAATAAGAGTTTTAAAAACCCTTCTAGTTTAGGCTTCTAACATTTAGAATAGTGTTTTTGACCTTTGAGCAAAAGAACCAAAGTAGTGATAGGTATGCAAACTCAAGTATTTTAATAGGATTTTCTTCTGATACAGCTGAATTTATGAATAGCAGTGACAGTGGATTCTATTCATTCAAAATAAAGGTTCACTTGGTATTTTTAAGCTACAGATGTTATTTTCATCTTTCTTCACAAAATTCAATCTTTTGATTTAGAGAAGTTTTATGTTCTCAGTTTATTTCTTTTCCTAGAGCTTGATAGCTATAGTCCAAATTGTCCTTTATTAAATATTTAACTATCAATTTTCCATGCTTTACATTATACTCATCCATATTTTCAATGATCATTAATCTGTAATGTTTCTTTCTAACAAAGGTGTGATGTTAACAGTCTCTTCGCTGTACTCCTAATCTATTTTTGTGTGTCTGGAACCTCAAGTAAAAAGAAAGATTTTTTTTTTTTCTGTTTTGTTTTTTTTTGCTGGTAGTCTTTTTGATCTAATATTATAAGCTTTACTAAAAATTAGACGAACCTGGAAATAGAGATTTAAATTTGAGCCATCTAAATATTAATTTAACCTGTCTTGAAAATACATTTACAGATTTAAAAATGCTTTGTAAATGCAGTAATTACTGTAGTACTGGCCAAATAATTCAATGAAATTATGCTAAGTATGACAATTAAACATTAGCAGGTTTGTTATAATTACTTATTGTCTTATTCTCTTACCTGTGCGCATATATTTATGTAATGTACCCTTAGACTTTTTTTGTGTCTGTGTGTGTATAAATCTGTGTAATATTTATTTCTTTAATCCTGCTATAAGAGAGAAGTCAGTGTCTTTGAGTATAACTGTGTTGCCACTGGTGGTGGTGAGTGTGCCTGATATGTTCTTTTGATTTAATGTAAATGTACTTTTTGGAAACAATTCTATGATTGGACCTGAAAAATAAATACATGCATATAAAGAACAAGACTTGACAGGAAAAGAGATATTTGGAAGGTACTGAAGGAGAATTACTCAAATTGTTTATGCATTACTGCTATTCTGCTTTTGTTTTTTTTTAATGACTTTCAAGCAGGTACAGTCAGAAACTCATACGGGCATATCTCATTAGGCCTAGTCACAATGTACTCATAACATTTATAAATATGATAAAACTCCAGAATTATGCTATTCAGACAGTATACTTTATTTTCATAGACATGCAAATAGGATTAGAGATGTTCAGGATCATTGCTGTTTTACATCCATGAGCCTCTGTAAATAGTGAGAGCATCCTTGGCAGTTATGAGGTTGTCAGACCATCTCCTACTGCCTCAAGTCATGTGGAGAAAGGCTGTACTGGCATGAATCAGAATGATGTCTGTGATGCTCCTACAAACATCTCTGTGATGGAAGGAGAATAGGGACCCCATGTACTAAACCACCATTTTTCTTACTCTGTACTAGAAGTAACCAGACAGCTTCTTCCACCCAATAGAGGTCTGTTTCTGAAATAATTGTGGCCATGCTCTTGTATTAGTAGACATAACAGACCAGGAGGAGGACACACGTTTATTACTCTTGACAGTGAACAAAAGAAGATAGCATTGGCTAAGATGTTTCTCAGAAAGTTATAGCAATTTTTACTTATTTTAACTATTTAACTGACATGTTTTGATTTTGAGCCTATGTTCTGCAGGTGCTCTTTTGCTAGACACACAATTCAAACACAATTTCAGTGACTTGTCTTGGTAAAGAATCCAAAAGTGCAACAGAAAACTGAATTAATGTATAAATGTGTCCTCTCTACGTCACGAATGTGAGGCATGAGTTGTGACATCTCTTCACAAGCTCTTCACTAAAAAAAATTAATCTTGCAACCTGTCCTAAAAGGCAACAAATCATATTTGAGCCACTGGATCCAGTAAAGGAATAGGTTATAAAACTGTTAGGTTCACACAGTGAAAATTCTGTAGAGACTTTCCCTTGTTTTTAACTGCAAGACGTTCAGTTTTGGCAGTATAGATTGGGAAGAGAATTAGAAAGGGGCAGAGGAACATTAAACCAAGGGAAACTTTGTATCTAATCCCTATGCCTTTAAACTCCAGATACAAATCCTCAAGTAAATTGGGTTATTTTGTTTCAGCCTTGTTTTTCAAGTAATTGTAAGTAATGTAGGAAAAGGATTGTACTAGTGTAACCTGTATTCTGGATCATGGTGACTTTTCTCTGAAAACACTGTTGCAGTCAAGGAGCAAGAGGTAGAAATCAGAACTCTATAACTGGGCATTCAGTGTCTGAGGAAGATCTGATCAAACTAAGGTAGAAATGCCATGCTTTCTAGAAGAACTGGTATGATACTCTTGTGTACTGACTTAAGATGCTCGATTTAAGATTGTTTAAAATTTTTTGTTGCATTAATTTTCAAAAGTGGGTCAACCTTCATAGAAATTTATAGTAAACTGGGGTTTGGCAGACTCTTGTCCTGGAATGGATGTTTGACTAAAGAGAATTTTTTTGAATCAGAGGTTGTTTTGGACAATGTAACGATCCTGCGTTTGCTGATTAAATATTAAAAATAACTAATTTTTCATTATCAAGTGACAAATACACACGCAAGTATATAAAGTGGTATTAAATATATTACAGGCAAAAGCATACAATTTCATATATACTATTTTCAGCACAATCAGCTTAAATGAGTGGGATTCACCCACTAGGATTTGGCACTCAGTTTGGCACTCATTTCAGTTACTTTGATCTTTCTGTTTTTTCTATAAGTTTACCTTTAATTGCCTTATTCTTTCAGTTGATTTTATCTCTTACTTGCTCTTATTTTCTTAATTCCTTTTCCCTTTCTTTCTGCATCTGTGCCACTGTATTTCAATGCTTATGCTGCAAGATGTTCATCAGTTGGGCCTGAACAAATAACACTGGGATTACACTTTATTATTGTTGCTGTAGCAAGACATTGTAGTTTATTGTAAGCACAGTGCACCTGAACATAACCAAGAACTTTTGACATTCAAATTTCAAGATACTCCGCTGTTAAGGCCAGTGTCACCTATCAATGGTGGCAACTCGTTGATGTCTGCAGACACACATACAGTTGTGCTGTGGTCAGTAGCGCAGCATCCTTTTTTTGCAGCCAGCTTTTTGAAGGTATAGTTATGTTTTTGGGGTGGTTTGTTGTTGTGTTTGTTTTGTTTTGTTTTGTTTGTTTGTTTATGCTTTGATCTGGTAAGATACAGCTCTGGATTAGCATGGCACTTGGCCTGTGTGATGATTTCCTGCAGGTATGACTAGGGTCCTAAGTGCCATCCGGCAGTGTTAAGGGACAAAGTTATATCAGAAAATGAAATGGAAAAGGTTTCATAGTAAACTTGCGTCACCTGGTTTTGTGTGTCTTGTATGCAGACAACAAATAGATTGTCTAACACGAATATAAGCATTAGAAATAAGAAATAAGGGCATGGTGAGCTGCTTAGCTAGTTGATGTCACCTTTAGCTTAAGATTTTCTCAATTCTGTGTTGATACTCATAATTTAATGTTGCAGTTACATGGATTTATGCATTTAATTCCAAATTATTTTTTTAAAGTACTGCCTGCATGAAGACCTAAAACCTCCAGTCTCTACTGAAGCTGGTACGTTAAGACTCATCTAAAACCTGAGCCACGGCATGTGCTTTTTGAAGTCTTTGAACTGAATATAGCTTTAGTTTGAGCTCTGTCTACTTCAGAGGGAAAGGAAACACTTTCCTATTCTGCTCACAGACAGCCTGTGCTGGAGGGCTGCTGCCCCTCTTCTCACAATGACTACAGCAGCTAATCATGTGTAATCCCTGTGTTACTGCTCACAAAGAAAATCTGCGGGAATTGGAAAAGCATAAATCAGTGGATATACACGTTTTACATGGGTAGATGCTTATATTTTATTTTATAAGCCATATCTTTTTGGAGCTACCATTATTTTGGTTTTCTGTGTGGCGGATGTTAGGATTTCCCTTGTACTGCTTTGATGTCGTGGGTTCCTAAAACACATAACTTGTAATGCTTGATGAGATGTAAGGCTTTTACTTTCTCTTTAGTGAGATGCAAATATTTTTGGGGAGTTTTTACTTTCATTCTTTAGGATAAAATAATGAACTGTTATAAACTATGCAATAACAGAGATGTTGTATGTCTGGGTCTTCCAGACATGCCCCCCCCTTCCCCTCCTCTCCCCATGCAAATATTGTTCCTGGATATATCTTTTCTGTGCTGCCAAACATCTGGAAACCTTGGACAGATAGCCATTGCAAATGGATTGACTGATTTTTCTATTGCAGTGAGTCCAACATATCAGGTTTTGTTAGCATTGCTGTATGTGAGTTATGCAATGTATATTTCTAGCTTAATAGCCAGCATTTGCCAGACAGAATTTGAAGACCTATTGAGTGTGATGGAGTGCACTTTTACTTATAATATCAAGGATCTGGATGGTTTTATGCTCCTAAGGAAACATGGGTGCAAATTTTCAACATTTTCAAATAGCTACTTAGATGAGATAGCCTGTTTCCATAATTGTATTCCAAATTGGTCAGAGCACATTTTTTTTTCCCTCTTGATTGCTTGATAATTTAGCTCACTGATGGTATCAAAACACGATAACCGTGAGTTGGCATTTAGCCATACAACCCTGCTCCCTGCAGAATACCATAAAACAGGTTTTCTCACAGAGATGCAGGTAATTTGTTTACTTAAGTGTTTTGGGACTTGTCATGGCTTTTGAGTTTTCTTTAAAATGTTGTGGGGTTTTTTATTTATTTGTATTTTGGTTTTTTTTTGTACTGATTTCTTCTGAGATTTCATTTTAGGCTGTCCTTTTGCTGATGCATACAGGCAGGTTTATCAAGAGTGTCCTATGAATTCCATGTAGGATTCAGATCTCTCTCTGTGACACACAGAATCACAGAATTACTGGGAATAGACCGCCAAGTTCATCAAGTCCAGCCTATGACCCAACACCATGACATAAGCTAGACCATGTCACTAAGTGCTACATCCAGTCTTTCCTTAAACACCTCCAGGGATGGTGACTCCACCACCTCCCTGGGCAGTCCATTCCAGGGTTCTATCACCCTTTCCATGAGGAATTGCTTCCTAATATCCAACCTAAATCTCCCCTGGCACAGCTTCAGGCCATGCCCTCTCATCCTGTCACTAGTTGCCNCCATTGGCCTTCCATGCCACATGAGCACATTACTGACTCATGTTCAGATGGTAATCAGCCAGTACTCTCAGGTCACTCTCTGCCAGGACGCTCTCCAGACACTCATCATGCAGTCTGTAGCAGTGCATGGGATTACTGTGGCCAAAGTGTAGGACCCTACACTTACTTGGTCTTGTTGAACCTCATATTATTGGCCTCAGCCCATTGACTCAGCCTGTCCAGGTCCATTTGCAGCATCTCCTGACCCTCCAGCAGATCACCACTCACCCCCAACTTAGTGTCATCTGCAAGTTTATGAATGGTAGACTTGATCCCCTCATCCAGGTCATCAATAAAGATGTTCAATAGAACTGGGCCCAGTACTGATCCCTGGGGGACACCACTGGTCACTGGACACCAACTGGATGCAGCCCATTCACATCCATTCTCTGTGCCCGGTTGTCCAGCCAGTTTTTAACCCAGTGAAGGGTGCACCCATCCATAGAATTGGAAGGATATGTAGATCCTGTAGCAAAAAATCTGAGAGTATATACATTCAGAACAAAAATTATGTTTTAGTGTTGTGGACATTAGCAATAAAGATCGGTCTGTGCATGCAGATGTATACCTGTGCTGTTCTTCAGGGGCAAGATAGGAGAGCTGCCAATTGTAGTTCATTATTGCTGCAGTTTATGAATACTTAAATTAAGGCAAATACGTCTAATTTATTTCATTCATGCAATCTGTCAGTCACCTTTGTAATCACAGGTATTCTTTAAATTCAGGTTTTAATTGCGATTTTGGATTTTAACAAGGGGTAGCAGAATGGTAATTAAATCTTTCTGTGGTCGTTGAAGGAGATCAAAGTTGATGCCTTTTCTGTTCTGCAAGCACTCTTATACCAAATCAGGATTTAAATTTTTATGTCTTCTAATGACAATATTAGGTCAAGCATGTTTCAACCATGTAATTACATCTGTAAAACAGTCCTTGGAAAGATTTGGGGGTATAGCCAAGAATCTGACTCCAAAGTTTCTTTTGCCAAAAACCAGTCTTCACTGAATATGGATTTTCTATTATCTAAGTGAAATTAAGGCAGAGGTGAAGAGTGTTTCACTTTTAGTCTAAATCACATAGAAGTAGTTTTGACAGATGAGCAAAGTATTTGTAAATGACAAAAGAGTTAGGTTTCTTCTCCTGAAAGATTTTTACCAATTGCTTTTAATAAGATTAGCAGTTTATAAGTCTTGATGAGTACTCCCCCTATTTTTTCTAAAATAAATGATTTAAATATGTTCTTAATTGTGCCGTATCTGTAAAGGGTGACCTTTTCTTCCAGATCAGTCTTTAAAATGTTTATCTTTATCTTTGTCACAGACAGATTGAATTATGATGTTCTAGCCTGATATTTAGCAACATCTAAGAGCCATTTTGAAATTCTGTTAATAAAGAATAACTCCTCTTTCTTACTTAATCATGTCTCGTATAGGTCTGTGCTCTGTAGATGATGTGGCTGATAATTCATTTACAGCCTTTTCCTAGTAAAAGAAAGAAAAATCAAGTCTGCTGAGATTCCTTATAACAGAAACTAAAACCACTGATAAGAAAACAAAATGAGAAGTACATTTGGCATGTATTTATTTACAATCAAGTCCGCTCTTCTGGATAATAAATGAGGTGCGATAAGGAAGATAAAGCAAACCCACAAATTCAAAACAAATGTTAAATAGCTGGAAGAGCATTCTATACAGTATTTATATTTAAAAATTAAATGAAATTATGGAGTGAGGTTAAGCATAAAAAGGAAGACATTTAGGATCTTTTCTTCATGTATTATGGTTAGTCAGAATCCTGGATAGTTTTCTATGACTAATTGAAAATTCACTATCTTTCTCATTTGCAACATGTCCTGACTCTGGGAGTGAATGAAATATGCAGTCCTGTACTCACAGAAATTCACTATATTTCTCATCTTTTTTGACTTAACTAAAATGCGCCAAAGAATACTTTCACTCAATTGAAAAGTCACCTGCAGCTTGTTCAAAGGTGCACTTTACCTGTGCCATATTTGTTGCATTCTGCAGACTGGAGTCCAGGCACACATTCTTTCTCATTTTCTTTATCTATAATGAGTAACTGAAATGATTGGCTTAAATGCTGTCTTTGATCTATATTCCTATATTTGAATTCTGTAGTTCTAATATCTATTCTAAGGTACTGAAGGAAACCTGTTTTTCCTTTTAAGGATGTCTTTACAGTACAGACAGACTGTTATGAATACTGGTAAGGAATTCTGATCATCTTTAGTCTACCAGACAGATCATGCAAGTTGGTTTTATTAATTTGTTCCTATCTTGTAAAAATCACTCATTGTCTACTTCTTCTTTAGATATGGCAACTAATAGAAAAGAAAATTATGGATTATATGATCCTGCTCTGGCAGGAGGTTTGGACTCGTAAGATCTCCAAGGTCCCTTACAACCCCTGACACTCTGTGATACCTGTGAAATTTCGATGGCCAAAGTTACAGCTAAAGTGCAGTACTGTTTAGGAAGTTCATACCATTTGGAAATTCAGACATCACACCAGTGCAAAAATCAATGCAAATACATTTTGATTCAGCCAACTCCATATGTAGCACTACATGAAAGTAGAACTACAAATATCATTTCTTTCTAGCTAAAATTTCTCTGACTGATGAGAGCAGAAAAATTTATTTATTTATTTTTGGGGGAGATCCTTCCCAGTGAGATTAGATGCTCAGAGAAATTGGGCTTTAGCTCTTTTAATAATAGAGAATACAGTTTTGTGGAAAGCCAATGTTATTCACAGTCATGGAACTTGCCATGAGGAATTCTAGCATGGAAACTGGACCAGAATGCCAGCTGAAATAGCGCAGTAGAAAATGCCATTTTGCAAATGACAGCTGGAAGAAATTCTGGATGCAGTAAACAGCTGTCTTCAGTTGTCCCAGTACTTTATTTTGTCATTGGTTCAGAGTGAGACCAGTGATTTTTGCCAGTCTCTGTTAGTTTGGAAGAAAGTAGCTATTTGTGGGAATGCTATAGCTGGATGGTTTTGGGTCATAGGAAAAAACTGTAGAGTGAGAGTATATTTTTGGCAAGACATTTGATGCTGTCTTATGATCTTCTTGTGTGAGTGTGTTTGTGGTCTGATAGGTGAGAAAGTGGTTTGGATCATTGGGTCCAGAGAGTAAGGTTAATGGGTTATACTTTGCCTGGATGCTAGCAGCAAGTGAAGTATTACAGGAGTCTATTCTGATTGTGGTCAATGTCTTCGTCAGTGACTAGGAGGAGGGAACTAAGTGCTTCCTTATAAGGTTTGCACCAAATTGGGCTGAGTGGCCAGTCAGTACAGCAAGAACAGGGCTTCAATCCAAGGGCGTCTAGACAGGCTGAAGGGATGGGTCAATGACAAGGACAAACACAAAGCCTTTCTCCTGGAAAGGAACATTTTCCAGCAAAGACACAGCCCGAGGGCTGCTTGTCCAGGCAGCAGGTCTGTGGAAAAAAAGACTGGGACTGTGGTAGGCAGCAAGGTAAGCATGGGCCAGAAGAATCTGCTTGGAAGCAAAGGAGGCCAACAGTCTCCTCAGCTGTGTAAACAGGCACATAACTTTAGATCAAATGAAGTGATTATCCCCTTTACTCAGCATTCCTTATATCCCATCTAAGTTACTCCATATGGTTTTAGGGCCCTCTGTACTGGAAAGGTATCAACAAACTATAGTGAGTTCATCAGAGTGCTACCATAGCGACTGATGCTGGACCACTTACCCTGTGATGACAGGCCAAGGAGCCAAGGCTTGCTCAGTCTGGAGAAGGGATGATTTCAGGAGGATTTAACAGACCTCAGGGGGGTCACCAAGGAGACAGAACTGGGATTTTTTTCTCCCATTTTCCTAACATGTACAACAGGATTAAAATGTGAAAAGTTGCGCTGGTTCAAGGAAAAGATTTTTCACATGAGGGTGGTACAAGAGCTGGAATAAATGGCAACGGCGCAAGCTGTGCAGGCAGTCCTTGGAGATTTTTCCAAACCCATCTGGGAACAGCCTTGAGCAACCTTATCTGAGCAGACCCTGCTTGGAGGAGATTGGGCTGAGCTCTCTTGAGGTCTCTCCCAGCCTGAATTAAGCTGTTGCTATCTGGAGGGGACACTTTATGGAACAAATGAAACAGCTATTTTCTGTTCGCACTGTTAAAAAAAACCAAACAAAACACAACTGAAAAATAATATAAAACAAAATATCTCAATCAACAACAACAACAACAAAACAACAAAAAAGAAAAGAAAATAAAAAGAAAAACAAACCCAACAAATGAACAAACAAAAAACCAACAGAAACCTGAACCAAAAAAACCCCAGCACCAAACTCCCCTGTGGAAAGGCAGAGGCATGACTAGACCTATACATGCCCAGAACAGAATGAAGAGCCCATTCCCCCTAAAGGGTAGTACTCCACCCTCTTGCCAGCCATGCAAAATGAGAAACAAACATAGAGAAGCTCTGCAGCATCTGAAGAAACCCTTTACAGAGACTTTTCCCTCACCCCACTAACTATTGCACAGGCATATACCTTTCTCTGCATGAAGGGTATTTTTTTCTTTGGTTTGGATGCTCTTTTTATTTTTCAATAACTTTGATCACTACCATTTTATCTGACAAGAGCTCCTTCGGCCAGGGCATTTATCAGGACCATGATAATAATGAATAAAAATAAAAAAT